>JBCEWC010009515.1:0-18659 GCA_038996855.1 Solanum aculeatissimum
AAGCTAGCCTCAATGGATGCCAAGAGAGCCTTAGGATCTTAAGAGAGAGTGTAGGAGAGTTTGAATGGATGAATGAGCGTTTAGGGGGTGATTTAGGGGTCTAGGATACTTTAAGGGACCAAAAGGGGGCTTTAGGAAAGGTTAAATCACGAAAATACCATTAATAAATCGGAACGTTTCACTGAACACAGCACCCAAACGACAGCTACAGTGCCATCAAGTTGACTCACGGTCCGTTCAAGTGACCGTCCAGATATACTTAGCCAAATTTTTCCGCAAACTCTCGGAGGACTTTCTGTTACACTTCACGAACCCAAAAACGGTCTGTTCAAGGTGAGACATCTCATTCAAGGCACCTTCCAGCCTTCCTTAGAGACAAATTCATAAGCCGAACCTTGGCCTAGCCACTGCCTCATTCCACGAGGCAGTAAACGCTCTGTCAACCCTCACATGAGCCGTTCAAGGCTTCGTGAGTTTGAACATAGCTTAGGGGTTGTTCCAGGCCACCCCAAGCTCACAGTGATACCTCACGGGAGCCTAGACGGACCGTGAAAAGTTTAACGGTCCCTGCAAATGTCCTTGGCCATTTTTCTGAGCCTATCTCCAATGGCTTACGAATTTTAGACAGTCTAACTGTTTGGGCCATATCTCCCTTATCCAATATCCAAATTGAGTGAAACTAATTGTGTTGCAAATCTAACTCAAAGAGCTTCAATTTTATATGTTGTATCTCATATGATTCATCCCACATCAAAATTTATTACTGTTTGAAGTACACTGCCGAAACGTTCCCTCTAGGCCACTTACTATCCCAATTTGCATTCGGCCACCTAAACTCAACCTGGCAACCAAAACTCAATCATGTCTTGTAGTATATCCTAGAATGCCAACCATAAGTAGATTTTGATAATTTTCGGGTTGTTACAATGTGCTACATGCTTTAGCTTCCGTGTTTTCGAACCGATGATGAGTGTAATGATGCTATGATGGCTTGATCTAGGGTCTTCGGGTCCTCTTTCGCCATGTAATATCTAGGTTCCCTATCCGGGTCATGACATATGGTCGGGATTGATTAGCCATCACTTGGGCTAAAATAGCCACCACATTCTGAAATTCAACAAGAGTCACTTGTTCCTCCACAGGCTCACGAGATACTTGTTCCTCATGAACAAGAGCCTGTCTAGCAAGGGGAGCTCTTTTTGGAGGCATCTTCTGAAAGAGTAACAAGAACACCCCATTTTGGGAAACGTTTTAAAATAGGTCAAAGCACGACATAAGGGACACTGAACTGAGAAAATTCCTAAAATGTCGTCATAGGCACTCACTCATAGGTATGAAGTGCATCACACACATGAAACAAGACTCTAACTGATGCGGTATATTGGACTCCGAGGATCATTTACAAACGTAGGGCTCTAATACCATATTTTTCACGACTCGAGAGTAGGGCCTAGATGTAACATGGCGAAGGAGAACCCAAGAGTCCTCGATTAAGCCATTATAGCATCATCACACATATTATCAGTTCGGAAGTGACTAAACATACAAAATAACACATAAGTCTAGGGGATTCTGGGGCTTTGGACACAAGCTATAGGGATGTTTCCAGGAATAGGATAAGAATGATTAACATAGCACATAACAATTACATTCTAAGGGGGTAAGTATGACTCAAACTATGGGGGCAAGAAGGGTTAGGGACTTTCAACACAAACACATTTTCAATCCAACAATCACAATAACATAAGCAGAAATGAAATCATAGAATAAGAAAACATAACCGAACATAGGTAGTCATATCATTTCAAGTAACACACAGCATAACGTATAATAGAGTTTGATATGTCCAATAATTCCTCTAAATAAGATGAGATGGGGCCTCGATATATTCCGGGTTCACCCTCAAGTCATAAGATAAAGTAACATAGACTAAATACATAAGGTAAATGAAATTGGGTATTTCCCTTGGAGTATAGGGCTCACCACAAGCGACACTTCAAGTCTTCACTAGACGTCCAACGGTGGAAGGAAGTCATCTCCGGTCCCTACATGGTTAGAATATATAGACAAAGAGTATGGGTTAGCACATATAATACACTACAACGAGGCAAGATGAAAAGGGTAAACATGGTACGGAAAGGAGTTCACATAGCTAAAGGAATTTATATCATAATAATATGCCATGTCATGTCGTGATGCATGAAGTGCAAACCTTTATATCATAGCGAGGATATGACCTCAACCGACAACATGAGAGACCAAGCGAGCTACTACATAGAATTGGACTACTTGCAAGGTAGATCCCTAGTAAACCCTTAAACAAGGGGATACATAACAACTCAATCCCATCAAGGGAGATAACCCATGTTGGCACATGCTTTTATTGAAAGGAGTAGGACCCTTGGGGATAGCCCACTTACTACTCCAATCCCTCAGTACTAAGTGTCATCCCACAGGAATACATATACATATACGAATTTTCAAAATGGAGATTTGACATTTCTTTCAAAACAATGCATAGTTGGGCTAAAAGCCAAATCATAAGTCAAGTCTTTCCATACTTAGGCTCAAAAGCCAAACAAGAGTTTCAAAAAGCCATTTTCCAAGACCAATGCAATAGGAGTAGCTCATCTACATTGCATATCATATCATATATCCTCATAACATATCATGTAATATCATAATGGTGTAAACACTAATTTCTCATAGAGCCATAACATAGACTTTATGTGATCACCTTTAGTCATTTCCCATAAAATATCATAACATGTGGGTTAAGCCCTTATCAAGAGTTTAATCATAACAAGGCTTTCATTCTCATGAATACAATGCATGGATGATCAAGAGTTGCATGGGTATGGGATATCATCATTTAAATCACCAATACAAGAAGTACATATCCAAAGCATAATGAAATTATCAATTTAAAGCCAAATTTTTATTACCCATACTTGAATTGAAGAACTACGAGGACATGCATTTTTGAAACCTCATGAAATCATTAAAATTCATCAATTAGGTACTCCATTAACTTTGAAATTAATATATTTGCACAACCCATACCTCAATTTAAGTAATTCATTCATAATCTTAAAGGCCCATTTGCAAAAGAAATCAAAATTCATCGAATTAAAGAAAAAATGTTTAGGGTCTTCATGGTGGAAGTGAAACCATGAATATAGTCCACATACCTTTAATTACTCAGGAAGAATAAGAAGAATCTGAAGAAGAATCAAATTTCCCCTAGTTTCCAAGCATCTCATCAATGGAGGTTGAGAGCAAATTGAGGGAATAATTTGGAGAGATTCGAGAATTTGAATGAATTAAAGTAATTAGTATTTAATTCAGGGGAATTAGGAAACTTTAGAAAGACTAAAACAGACCTGGGGTCAATTAAAATTACAATTTAACCATTAATGAAATGGAAAACATAACTGGGAACTGGGAATGTAGAACAGTTACACGGACCATACAACGGTATACGGTCCATGAACTCGACCATGTGGCAATACTTGGTCACGGCCTTGGCTAAAATTTCTTGAGAACTTTCCGGACCACTCCACGACTGGCTCACGGGCTTTGAAGCATCACACGGATCGGGAACTGGTTCATGGAGCCTCACTTGGCTCGGTGTTCAGGCCCAGGGTCTAAGAAACTCTTTGGCCCACTCCACAGGTGTCCTGACGATTTGTGAGGCATCACACGGACCGTTAAGTGGTCCGTCGACCCTCACTTGGTTCGGGGTTTTGGTCTATTACCTAGCCCATACTCTGGACCAACCCACACGGTCCGTGGTCCTTCCGTGTGGCCCTGCCTTAGCCAAATTTGCCCTTTCCTTTCCAGAATGCTTTCGTGCACAGACAGCCTCACCGTAACGGCAATAACTTCACATCAAAACTCAAATTTGAGTGAAACCAATTGAGTTGCGAAGATAACCCGAAGAGCTTCAATCTGATGGATCGTGGCCCACACATTTCATCCCGTACTAAAATATATGATCGTTCGAAATCATCTCTGCCACACCACCTCATCCATGAACCGACTAACACGATTCCTTTAAACATGGACACATAAGCATCACCCATGACAATCACTAACCAACCATAACAAGTTCAAAACAGACCTTGATCAACCATTAAGAAGTTCAAAAATTTTTGGGTCGTTACATACCTGAAGGCACCTCATCCAAGCCATCTTAAGGATTCATAGGCATTGAGTAAACACATTTTCAGAAAGCATGGGGGATACAAGACTAAGGGGCATTTAGACACTGAAGAAAAATTAAAAATCATAAGAAATATATAACATATTTTGTCCATGAGCATACCATTATTACATAAGGGTGGAACTGATACAGTCGGTTTCTATCATATAGAAAAGATGTCCATAAATAACAACATAGAAAGTAAAAGCCTCATAGGGGCTAAATATACATTGTCTCAAATAAGGAAATACAAGATAGAATGATAAGTGTAATAGTCATAAACTAAAGGCTCATTATAAATAAAAGTACTAGTCAGGAGCGTCATCAACTAGCCACGAGCCAGTAAAGAAGTGTATGTCCCTAGATGGTTAAATCATGCAGACAAAAATATATTAGTACGTTTGAATGTACTAAGTATGTGAGATGTAATGCAATGCCAATATTTAAATATACATATATGACATTTTGTAAGGAATGGGGAATGCCTAATAAAACCTAAGTATGCATAGGAATATGGCTCAACATGAACGATAATAAATACATGGGAACTCATAAATACAGTGATCAAAAGTAGAACCATAAATTGTGGGAGAAAATATTAACCAATACTTAGTACCATGTAAGCTACTAAATCGAATCTAACATAACCCCTTATGCTGGCACGGAGAGAACACTTGTCGGATGGAACTCTTTCAACTTCGCATGCATCTTAATAACATAAATTGCCTATGTGGATCCACTAGCCTACCATACAAGGGCTCGTATGGTGGCACATAATTAATGAGATAAAGATTTGCTTCTAAGGTTCCCTTACTGAACCTCACTATGATGTAACATTTGGCGCTAGGTCACCCCACGAAATCTTTAAAATATATCTTAGAATCATGAGAAATAGTCATAAGAGTAGCTCAAACTTTAGGAACCACCAAGTGAGTATTGTCCTTTCATCTTGGGGGACTATCTTAAACATCTTTAGGGAAATTGTCAACAAGCTTATATATCTTTAGGGAAATTGTCAACAAGCTTAATTCATTCAAATTCTTGAACCTCTCCAAATTATTCTCTAAATTTTCTATCAACCTCTATTGAAGACAAGCTTGGAAACTTAGGGAAAATTGATTCGTCTTCTGATTCTTCTAATTTTTCTTGAGTAATTAAAGGTATGTGGGCTTGATTCATGGTTTCTATTTCATACATGAAGACCCAAAACTCATCTTTTCAATTTTGATGAATTTTGATTTCTTTTTCAAATGGGTCTTTAAGATTATAAATGATTTACTTAAATTGAGGTATGGGTTGTGCAAATTTATTGATTTCAAAGTGAATGGATCCCCTTATTGATGATTTCTATTGATTTTATGATGTTTCAAAAATGCATGTCCCCTTAGTTCTTTAATTCAAGTATGGGTATTAAGGATTTGCCTTTAAACTGATGATTTCATTATGCTTTGGATATGAACTTCTTGTATTGGTGATTTAAATTATGATATCCAATACCCATGATACTCTTGATCATCCATGGATTGCATTCATGAGCAAGAAAGGCTTGTTATGATGAAAGTCTTGCTAAGGGCTTGACCCTCATGTTATGATATATTATGGGAAATGACTAAAGATGATCACATAAAAGTCTATGATATGGCTCTTTGAGAAATTATGGGTGTTTACACCATTATGATATGTTATGATGATGCATGATATGATGTGCCATGTAGATTAGCTACTCCTTTTGCATTGGTCTTGGAAAATGACTTTTGGAAACTCTTGTTGGCTTTTGAGCCTAATTATGGAAATATTTGAATTATGATTTCGGTAATAGCCCAACTACGCATTGTTTTGAATGAAAGGTCAAATCTCCATTTTTAAGGCTTGTATATGTATATGTATTCCCGTGGGATGAGACTTAGCACTGAGGGATACGAGTCGGGGCGGAATACTCCTTTCCATCAAACCATATGCCCCATGGGTTATCTCCCTTGATAAGATTGACTTATTATGTATCCTCTTGTTTAAGGGTTGACTAGGGATCTACCTGGCAAGTAGTCCAAACCAAGTATTACCTTACTTGGTCTCTCATGTTGTCGGTTGAGGTCACTTACCCACTATGATATATTGGTTTGCACTTCATGAATCACGACATAACATGGCATATTTTTATGATATGAACTTTTAGCTATGTGCACTCCTTTCCGTACCATGTGTGCCCTTGTCATCTAGTCTTTTTGTAGGATCATGTGCATGTGCAAGGCATACCCACATACTTAGTGCATTATATGTGCTAACCCATATATTTTGTCTACATGTTCTAACCATGTAGGGACAGGAGATGACTTCCTTCCACCGTTAGAATTCTAGTGAAGACTTTGAAGTGTTGCTTGTGGTGAGCCCTATCCTCCAAGGGAAATACCCAATTTCATCTCCCTTATGTCTTTAGTTTATGTTAATTTATCTTATGACTTAAGGGTGAGCCCAAAATATGTCGAGGCCCCATCTCATCTTATGTAGAGGAACTTTGGACATATCGAACTCTATTGTACGTTATGCTATGTGTTACTTGCAATGATATGAATACCAAAGTTCGGCAATGGTTCCTTATGTTATGCTTTCATTTTCACTTATGTTATTGTGATCGTTGGATTGGGAATGTTCTTGTGTGGAATTCCCCTAACCCTTCTTGCCCCCATAGCTTCAGTCATACTTACCTTCCCCTTAGAATGTAATTGTTATGTTCTATGTGATTCATCCTTATCCCATTCCCGGTAACATCCCCATAGCTTGAGTCCAAAGTCCCGGAATCCCTTAGACTTATGTTTTATTTGTTATGTTTACGCGCTTCCGAACCGATGATGTGTGTGGTGATGCTATGATGGCTTGATCAAGGACTCTAGAGCTCTCCTTCTCCATGTTACATCTAGGCCCTACCCACGGGTTATGAAAGTTCCAGTACGACCTCCACTTGCTCCAATTCAATTAATCAGACGAGAGGGATCACATCAAATCCTGTTAATTAATCTTTTTTCCCATTTCTTACCACCTGTAATGACCCAAACATTTTTGAACTTTGTAATGGTTTGTAAAGGGTAGTGTTAAACTATTCATGGTTGAATTTTGGTAGCCATGGGTTGTATTTAATTGGCCAGATTAAAAAAGGATCGTTTGGTGAAGTATTAAGGCTGGTTGAGAAGTGGACTTTGAAAAGCCATATCATTTGTTAAGGGATGAACTGTGTGGGCTACTATATATTAAATCGAATATCTTTGAGTTATCTTCGCAACACAACTTGTTTCACTTAATTCAGAGTTCATTTGTGAAAGTTATGGCCCTTGCAATGAGACTGCCCGTAATTAGATGTACACTGGAAAAGGTTCTGGAATGGGGTCTAAGGGTGTGACCACAGAACATTTGGTGGTCCACGGCCCATGGTGTTGTTTGTGTGTTGGTCCAGTGTGCTACTAGGGGTTGGGGGTTAAGCTATGGACGAAGTATGGTCCCACGCACCACTTCACGGTCCATGTGACCCTTCACGACCCGTGAGGGGTTCCGTGAAATGATCCAGAGAGTTGTCCAAGGTTCGAGGCTGGACTCCAGACCAAGTGATGCTCCATAGACTAGTACACAGTCCCTGTGTAGCTACACGGTCCGTGAGGCCCCTTGTGAAGTGATCCAGAAAGTCCCCCGAGAAGTCAAGTCTAAGACGAGGCCATGTGAAGCCTCACTGGAAGGTTCACGGGCTGTGAACCTTTGTACAGCCAATGTGTGCCTTCCGTGGTGCACTATGTTCAGTGATCTATTCCGTTTCATTAATGGTCAATTCATAATTTAATTAGATCTTATGCCCCTTTTAGGCTTTCTAAGGTCTCCTAACTCCCCTAAATCAAACCCTAATCCCCTCTAATGCATTCTATCACTCTCCAATTCACTCCAAAATTCTCTCAATTCTCTTGACCTCCATTGATGAAAGCTTGAACAAATTTGGGGAAATTCACTTTTCTTGCAATTCCATTCAATTCTCTTGTTTAAACTCAAGGTATGTGGGTTTGATTCATGGATTTTCTTTCATTCATGAAGACCCAAGAACCCTTCTCTTTAATTTATGAATTTAAGCTTCCTTTAATTATGGGTTCTTTAGTTCTTGATATATTTCATTGCATTGAGTTGTGGGCTATAGAAATTAGGTGATTTAATGATGATTTAAGTTTGAATTTTATGAATTCCATGGAAGTTCTTGAAGGATCAATGTGCATGTCTCTTTAATGGTTTAATATGCATTGGTAAATTGCATTATGTTTTGAATTGGGTTTTTATCATAATTTATGTTGAATTACCTATTGAATTATAGTTTTGAGGTTTGAATCACCATTACCCGTGCACTTGATTTCTCATTCATGGCATATGCATCGAAGTATGGTTATGATGAACCTCTTGTTAAGGGAATGACCCTCATGTTATGATAAGATATGTTAAGGCTTGTGATCACATAGTCTCTTGTTGTGGCTCTTTGAGCTTTATGCGTGCTTGCACCACTTTGACATATTATGAAGGCTTGATATGATAATCTATGTAGATGAGCTACTCCTATTACATTAATATGGAAATGATTATGGAAATTCTTGTTGGCTTCTAGCCTAAGTATTATAGATTTGATCATGTTTGAGTTTGGCTAATGATGCATGGTTTTGAAAAGAATGTCAACTCTCCATTTTGAAAATCTTGCATCGATATATATATATATATATGTATTCTCATGGGATGAGGCTTAGTACCGAGGTATTGGAGTCAGGGTAGACTAGCTCCAAGGCTCCATACTCTTTTCCTTCAAACCATGTGCCAAGATGGGATATCTCCCTAGATTGGGATTTACTTGTTATGTATCCCCTTGTTGAAGAATTTACTAGGGATCTACCTGGCAAGTAGTCCGGATACAAGTAGTAGCTCGCTCGGGTCTCCTCCGGTGTTGGTTGAGGAAACATCCCCGCTATGATATGATCCTAGGTTGCATTTCATGTATCATGGCATGGCATATTGTTATAATATATTCTTCTTGGCTATGTGCATTTCTTTCGTATCATTTGTCCCCTTGTTATCTAGTTTGGTCATACTATATTGTCATATTCATTGCATGCCCTCATACTTAGTACATACTTTGTGCTAACCCATACTTTCATCTACATGTTCTAACCATGTAGGGACCGGTGACGATTTTTCTATCTTCCGGCGAACAACGAGTGACATCCTTAGAGTTGCTAGCTTGTGGTGAGCCCTTTTGTTCAAGGGCAATAGCTACCTTCTATCTTCCTTGTATTTGTTTATTTTCTTATTTCATGTATTGAGGGTGAGCCCCAAAATATGTCGAGGCCCCGCTCTTTCTTATGTAAAGGCTATGTTGAACACACTAAACTTTTGCTCATTGTATTATGCTTTATTGGGATATTATGACTATTGTGAATTGTAATAGAAATGATATTTGATTATGCTTATGATTATGCTTATGGGATTGTGAATGTTGGGAATGTGCTTATGTGGAAAGTCTCCTAACTCGGTATGTCGTCATAGCTTGAGTCCAAAGCCCCGTTTCCCCTAGAATTATATGTTATGTGTTTATCTTTCCGCGCTTGTGAACCGATGATGTGAGTAATGATGCTATGATGGCTTGATCGAGGACTTTTGGGTTCTCCTTAACCATGTCACATCTAGGCCCCACCTCCGAGTTGTGATACCACCTTTATCCAGTCAATAAGAATTAGGGTAGGTTCTAATGTTGGCCACCATTACAAAGCATTCAAAACAAAGAGAATCAATAATACATGCATGCACACTTTCCAAGAATTACTAATTATTCGATTTTACCTTATTAGTTCTTTAAGGTTCCCACAACCCTAATTGTGAATTTAGCTATGCATGATTATTGTAGATGAAGAAATCATGTTAATAAATAGCTTAATTAATCACTTACAATGATGAAGTTAAGAACAAGAAAATCCCAATGTTCATAAGAAATCACAATGTATTAAACCAATGTAAAAATAAAAAAAGAAGAGTTCTCAAAGCATTTTGCTACTGTTTTTCTCTATCTGATATGTCTTCTCCTTCTAAAAAACCTAAAAAAATATTTATAATAACTAAAATACAAATCTAAAATGAAATAGGAAAACTAGTGTCGGTAGCTTCTATGGACTGGGTTACAGGTCGTATAAAGTTACATAGCCCATACCTGGGCTTTGTATTCTGCTATCTTTAAAGTCTGGTGTCCACTCTATGAGACCTTTCTACGGGCCATGTACAGACTTATGGCCCGTACAAGGTTTCATTTGTCAACTCCTTAGAAATTTGGCAAAATTTGATCCTCAAGGCACGAAACAAGTTCATGACTCATACAAATATTTATGGCTCATCTGACAACTTGTGGAGACAACTTTTGAAAACTATCGTTTCACCAAATCTAACTCACAAAAACTCTCTACGACTCGTGAAAGTATCCAGGACCCATAGAGTGTCTCGTATGTCATCAAAAACCACAATTCTACAGAACATTGCCCAAAATCATACCGACTCCTATAATCCTGCAAAATAAGCATAAAACACATCAAACCCACTAACAATGCCTAGAGAACGCACAAAATCCTAAGTTTTAAGCATCAAAAGTGTTGTATTTTGGCAGCACATCAACAGCCTCAACTTAAAATTATTACTTGTCCTTAAGCGACGGACTCAATCTACATAAGCAGTATAGCAACATACCGACCTCAATCTATTGGCATACTTCATCTCAAAATCAATCTCATATACCCAAGTTAACATATCAGTGCATATCAGATAGTGATCAAACAAACAAATGCAAATCCATATATTTGACAGTATAACTATGACAAACAAGGTAACCACAAATAAACCATAATCACTAAAATAGCCTATAATCAATAGTGTACTCAGGTGTCCTCACAAAAAGAAGTCTCAGATCTCACTCATAATAGTATTATTAATATTTATGCTCGAGACTAACAAAAATCAGTCACTCTCATAATAGAATTCTAATATTGTGCTCAATACCATATGTTTCTCCTTATACTCACAACTATGGCCTTCGACTACTTGGACTAGGATCATTATAGGACTTTATTGGCATGTAATGTAGGCTAAGAGGGCATTGGTATGATGTTTTAGGAACATAGTGACTAATGACCCTCCTTGACACTATGCTATTTTACACTTTTGCCCTACCAACACTGTTATTTTTCAACTCATTCTCCCCTTCTCCTATTTCAAACTTTTCTAGGTGCCTTACTCATATTTTTAGCTCATTGCCTTCTTTATTTCTCATTATTATTCTTTTTAGCTCATTATTTAGGCATCTATTCATTTTTCTTGCACCCATAGCACATTTTCCCCCTTTTACATGTATCACTAGATTCCACCCTATTTTGTGTGATTTGCCTTACACCAGACACCCTCAACTTAGGCTTTTGGCTTGAGTTGAGGTGCACAATTTCAAGCCAATGAACTAGGGCCACGTTTGCTAGTCACGCTCAACTTATGTTTTTTGCCTCAATTTAGGTGCACAATATTCAAGGAAGGACAACGACCAAATTTAGTATTCCACATTCAAAAAGGGTAGGTTACTTAGGTGTTCACAAAGAAAAGGGTACATGTCAAGCTCAAATATTAGGATCAAGGGATACATTAAGCCGTTGGATGGTTATCTAGGCTAAATGAACTAATATGAACAATGGCCTAAGATCCCTTCCTAACCAAATCACCTACAGTTTAAGTCAGAGTAACAAGGCAAGTTTTGAATTGAACCACAGTATAAGAATTATGGAAATAAGGTCATACACACTTGGCACTAATTACACTATCAACACAGACTCTCAGATCATGTATCTTATCAAAATTAAATCGTAACTTATCAGAACAAGCACTGTCAATTACTGATGTCATATAGTTGTTATCAAACTACCTAACACAAAATTTTGATGGGTATCATTTTTCAACAAAAACTAACATATGCCACAGACTTTAGTACAATATGCTACTAATCTACCTACACATCCTAAATATATCAATTCAGCAGAAAGTAAATGTCCTTAGGGAAAGAACATAGGCAACAAAACCCCTTAGATTCAAACTTTTGGATTGTTATAGGTCTTAGCTACTCAGACTTCACTAAGGCCTTTAACTACCCACATCTTATCGAAAAAGCTTTGCATTGTCCTCAATGCACAAAATATATCAAAATTAAAGTATAGGGGTCAAAAATGAACCTGGGCACCTAAGCGTTAATCTCCTTCTTGGGTTACCTTCCAAGAAACACCTGATTTATTATCATCGCACGACTGACAGATATTGAAGATGACTTCTCCATCATTCAATTAGAACTTGATTTGGTCTGATTCTATATCCACCAGTGCTCACCTAGTGGCTTGGGAGGGCCTTCACAAGATAATTGGGACTTCGAAGTCAAATTCATAATCAAGCATCACAAAGTCTACGGGGAAGATAATGTTTTCCACTTTTACGAGAATATCATAAAGGATCCCCACAAGTTTCTTCACCATTATGTCAACAATCAACAACTGCATACTCGTCGAAGTAGCTGCTCCCAAACCTAGCTTCTTGAATATTGCAAGAGGCTTCAAATTGATACTAGCACCAAGATCGCACAATGCCTTCACAAATTCAACATCTCCAATGGTGCAAGGTATGGTAAATTCTCCGAGATACTCTTTCATTTACACCAAGGACCTAGTTGCAATAGCACTACAATGCTAAAGATCTTGGGACAACGCTTAGCTCACCATCCTCTTTTTGGTCACAAGGTCTTTCATGAATTTAGCATACCTGCGCATCT
Source organism: Solanum aculeatissimum (assembly GCA_038996855.1). NCBI lineage: Eukaryota > Viridiplantae > Streptophyta > Magnoliopsida > Solanales > Solanaceae > Solanum > Solanum aculeatissimum. The sequence continues at coordinate 13,050 of JBCEWC010009515.1, forward strand.
TCTTCAATACCTCTATGAGAGGGATGTTGATGGTAAGTTATTTTATTATGGAGAGTAAGTGTTGGAACTTACCTTCCTCCACCTTCTTTTTGAGTCTCTAGGGAAAAGGAGGGAGAGGTCTAGGTATGGGTTTTAACTTTTATGGCGTAACTACCACATCACTCACCCCATCCTTGGCACTAGCATCTTCGATCTCTGCATCCTTTCTATCAACCATATCCTAAAAAACCTCATCATCATCAGCTGGCATCAGTAGGTAGATAGTTTTCTTGCCATTGCGTGTTATCATGGCCATACACTGGCCCTCATTCTTTTGATTTTACACTGTATTACACTGTATTGTTGGGCAATGTACCTTTCTGACTTTTGTTCAATTGAGTTGACATTAGACTAAACTATTGTTCTAGCTGCTTGATAGCAACATAATGAGACTCGATCTTCTGATTACTGTTGGAAATGTGAGATTTCATCCCATTTAGAGTCTCATCTTGAGCGTTATCCTTCTTCAATAGTCAATCAAACATCTCCTCATTTTGCGAACTACCAGCCCCAGAGTCACAATTGTGTGGTGGACCATATGCTCCATTCCTATAACCATCTTTGTGACCCCAATCAACATCTTTATCTTGGCCTTTGTTGTTATCATAATCGATTATTTTCTGTAAAAGCACCATCTCTATTTAAGTTCCAACCTTTGTTTCCTTGACCTTAGCATCAATAGTCTTGATTAGACCCTTGGGTGTTTGTCCAGAAACCCCTCATCTAATCAGTGACAAAGCAAGTGTCCTCTCAAAGTAAGGCTCCTCATACATAGGTGTTTGTGGAGGCTAAAGATTGACTGCATTCACACACTCTTGATTTTTCTTGATCAACAACCCTACATTAGTATTAATCCAAGTCAGATCTTCCATTACATTCTCATTTATCTATTACTGTACCGAATTAGTGCTAACTAAGAAAGAGCTCTTAGTTATCGACTTATCTCTCATCCCTCATGCATGGTTTGTCTTGACCACTGAGCTATAAATGGAAATGGAGAATCTATAAACGAGCCTCCTATGATAGTTTCTACCACAACTTAGTCATTTTTATCTAAGGCTCAATAAAAGATTTCCACTAGAGCATCATCCACAATCTTATGATCAGGGACACTCTTCAGGCACTTTGTGAACCTATCCCATGTAGTGTTGATCGAATCACCAGGCAACTTCTCAATGTTATTGATTTGATCCTTCAATTTTGTCTTATTTGGCCTCAGAAAGAACCTCTCCAAAAAGGCATTTTGCATTTTCGGCCAATTGGTGATTGAACTCTATAGGAGCTCAAATAACCATAGTGTCACATTGCCTGTTAGAGACAATGGGAAGACATGGATCCCAATGGCATCTATGGATAATTTTTTGTTTCCCATCATGCTCTTGCAGGAAAAGATGACATTGCGCAGATGGTTATGCGGATCCTCTTATGGTAGGCCCGTAAACAATCCTCTATTTTGCAGTATTTGAAGTAACCCACTTGAAATGACAAATTTGTGTCATCTGCTAAAGGAGATAACACAATAGCTCTGGTGACATCCACCACCATGGGGTCAAGCCTGTATTGATTTCACGTATTAGTTGTAGCTTGAAGATCCTGTGGTGGTGGATTCACATTCTCAAGTGGTGGTGGGTCATTATTATTCTAATTCAGTGTTGCATTCACTGCCTCATTAGAAAGGTTGTTCGCGTTGTTCTGGGTCATTATTCTTAGTGACTTCTAGATCTTAGTGTCAAACTGATTCAAGGGATTGCCTCAACATCAAGTGTTTCACATACACTACACGTGTACGCTGTAACCTAACAAAAAAAACAAAAAATGTAAAATAAGGAAAAAATAAGAGTTAATTAAAAAAATTACTAAACTTAAACAAGTCAAAAGTTGTATTCCCCGACAACGGATGTTGCCCAAGCTACACCTCCAAATCGAGGATAAGCAGTCGCTATCAAATTATATAACCAAACCAAGATTAGGGTTGAACCCTCAGTGAATATATGGTTAGACGTGGAGTAATTTCATGCAATTGAAGTTGATTTAACCTACTTATCTCCCGAAAGAAAGGGTTTTATAATTGCAGTAAGTAAACCTAAACTAGAAGCAAGTGCGTGAAATTAGTAGAAGAAGTAACTAGGGCATTGTGTTCCCCATGAATTTATAAGTCAATATTACTAGATGATCGTAATCTTTTCTAGTGTGTAGCATGCATGATGGTAAGTTAAGTTTACCAAACCCTTTGATCTTGGCGAGAAATAAATTTCACTACATGATTTGAACCATCCCCGCAGTGTGACATTACTAACCCTTACCTATTGTTCAAGTAAAATCTCCCCTTGATCCAGTTCGATTAATTAGACGAGATGGATCACATCAAATCTTTTTAATTAATCTATTTTCTCATTCACATCAAAATCTAATCCTCAAGGAACAAAACCAGTCCACGACACGTACAAATATCTATGCCTCATTTGACAGCTTGTGGAGACAACTTTTAAAAATTTGCCTTTCACAAGACCTAACTCACAAAACCTCTCTACGGCTTGTAGAAGTATCCAAGACTCGTAAAGTGTCTCGTATGTCATCAAAAACTACAATTCTATAAAACTTTGCCAAATATCATGCTGACTCCTGTAATCCTGCAAAATAAACATAAAAACACATCAAACCCACTAACATTGCCTTGGGAATGCATAAAATCCTAAGTTTTAAGCATCAAAAGTATTGTATTTTGGCAGCACATCAACTACCCATAGATAGCCTACAAAGAGCACCAGCTAAAATATTTACCGTGTCAAGATGATAATAAACACTCATGTCGTAATCTTTAAGATATTATAACCATCTCCTTTGCCCGCCAGTTAAGATCTCTTTGAGTGAACACATATTGCAAACTATTGTGATCGGTGAAAACATCAATGTGAACCCTATATAAATAATCTTAAAGGCAAACATCACAGCCACCAATTCAAGATCATGAGTTGGGTAATTGTTTTCATGCACCTTCAACTGTCTAGATACATAAGTTATCACCTTACCATGTTGCATAAGCACATAACCAAAAAAAATTCGAGAAGCATCACAATATACCACAAACCCATCTAGTCTATCTAGTAGAGTTAAACACAGGAGCCACTATAAGTTGATCTTTCAAAGTCTGAAAACACGTCTCACACTCATCTGACCATATAAACTTAGTCTTCTTTTGAGTCAACTTTGTCAAGGGTGAAGAAATAGATGAAAACCCCTCAATAAATCTCTTATAACAACCGGCTAACCTAAGAATATCCTTAATATCAAAAGGAGTCAATGGTCTAGGCTAATTCTTCACGGCCTCAGTCTTTTTTAGATCAACCTTAATGCCATCACCGGGTACCACATGGCCCAGAAAAGCCACTTCACCAAACCACAACTCACACTTACTGATCTTGGAAAACAATTGCTTCTCTCTCAAAGTCTGAAAAACCAACCTCAAGTGATCCATGTATTGCGGCTCACTTTGGGAGTAAATAAGAATATCATCAATAATGACAACCATAAAACTATCAAGGAATGGCTTGAACACTCGATTCATAAGATCCACAAACACCGCCAGAGCATTAGTTAAACCAAATAACATTACCACGAACTCAAAATACCTATATTTGGTTCTAAAAGTTGCCTTGCGAATATCACACTACCTTACTTTCAACTGATGATAACCGAAACAAAGATCAATCTTTGAGAAATGAGTAGTTCCTTGAAGTTGATATAAAAAGGGATCGATTCGTGGCAGTGGATATTTATTCTTGATGGTCACTTTATTCAATTATCTATAGTCAATACACATCAAAAGAAACCCATTCTTTTTCTTTACAAACAACACAGGAGCATCCTAAGGCGAAAGACTTAGCCTAATAAAGCCTTTCTCCAATAAGTCTTTCAACTGATCCTTCAACTCATTTAATTCAACTGGTGCCATACTATAAGGAGGTATAGAGATAGGTTGAGTATCAGGAAGGAAACATTCATGCCAAAGGCTACTTTCCTTTCGGGAGTAATATTGGGTAAATCTTTGGGAAAAACATCTGGAACCGACTCAAGAGTAGGTGACTCAGACTCCACATCTCTAATCCTCACAATATGATATATACACCCTTTAGAAATCATTTTACAGGCTTTGAGATAGGAAATAAACCGACCTTTAAAAGTGGAATCACTATCCTCCTACTCGAAATAGGCTTATTTAGAAACTGAAACATCACTTTCTGGGTTCTACAGTCAATAGAGGCATAAGAAGCATGCAACCAATCCATTCCAAGGATAATATCAAAATCAAACATCTCAAGTTTCACAAGATCACAAGGAAGGACTTTATGCAAAACAAAAATAGGACAACCTCGATAGACTCTTTGAATAATAATAGACTCACCCAACAGAGTATAAACTGAAAAGGGCTCCCTCAAAATTTAAAGACTCAAACCAAACTTAATAGCCAAAAGAGGAATCACAAAAGATAAATTTGCATCCGGATCAAGCAAAGCATAAGCTTCAAAATCAAAGACTTTTAATATACCAGTCATTATGCCCTGAGTCTCCTCCACCTCCTGCATATCATATAAAGCATAGAACCTATTGTTCTTGGGAGCACCATCTTGTTGGACCCTTGGTCTTTCTTGGTCACCCTGATCTATTTGTCCTCTCTTTGGTGCCCTTGGGCAATAAGCAAGCTTGTGTCCCATCTTACCACATCCAAAACAAGCACCCAAACCCCATAAGACTTCTCAGGGTGGTTTTTTCATACTTATCACATTTGGGAAAACCAAGCATACCTCCAACTTGTGTCTTTGAAGGAGGTACTCTGTCATTGACAACTCTTGCATTTGAACCTTGGCCTTCTAGAAAGCGACCATTACCACCACCACTTTGAGAGTGTAAACCAAAAATTTTTGAAATCTACTTTTGGTTGGCATTATATGATTTACTACATGCCATGGTTGAGTTTTGGTATCCACGGGTTGAGTTTAAGTGGCCAAATGCAAATTTGGCTAGTAAGTGGCCTAGAGTGATTGTTTTGGCAGCATACTTCAAATAGTCATAACCTTTTATGTGGGATGAACCATATACGCTACCATATATCAAATTGAATATTTTTGAGGTAGCTTTTCAACACAAGTGGTTTCACGCAATTTGGTGTTCGGATAAGGGCGATATGGCCCAAACAGTGAGACTGTCTGAAATTCGGAAGCCATTGGAGATAGGCTTAGAAAAGTTGGGAAGGACTTTGGCACGGATCGTGAAACTTTGCACGGTAAGTATAGGGTGTCGTGGGATGTCACAGTGAGCTTGGAGTGGCCGGTAACCACCCCTAATCCAAGTACAAGTCAACGAGACCTTGGGCGGTCCGTTTGACACTAAATGGTTCGTCGTGAAGGTGGACAGTTGCCAGGCCAAGGCTTGGCCATGGTTTTTGAGGCCAAGTATGGTTATACGGTGCCTTTCATGACTAGTCACAAGTTGAACAGACCATTTAGTGGTTCGTGAAGTGTAACAGAAAGTCCTCCAAGAGTTCGTGTGGAGATTTGGCTAAGTGCCACTGGA
>JBCEWC010009516.1:0-18658 GCA_038996855.1 Solanum aculeatissimum
CGAGGCCCCGCTCTATCTTATGTAGAGGCTATGTTGGACATGTTAGACTCTTGCACGTTGTATTATGTTTTGATGAGTTGTTATGACTATTGAGATTCGGCTATAAGAATGATGTTTCGATTATGCTTATGATTATGCTTGGACTTGTGAATGTTGAGAATGTGCTTATGTGGAATGTCCCATAACCCGGTGTGCCCCCATAGCTTGAGTCCTACTTACCCACCCCTTAGAAATACTTGCTATGTGTTATGTGATTCATGCTCATCCCATTCCCGGCAACATCCTCATAGCTTGAGACCAAAGCCCCATTTCCTCTAGAATTATATGTTATGTGTTTATTCTTCCGCGCTTCCGAACCGATGATGTGAGCAATGATGCTATAATGGCTTGATCGAGGACTTTCGGGTTCTCCTTCGCCATGTCACATCTAGGCCCCATTTCTGGGTCGTGACACTTAAAGTATTATTTTTTAGCTTTTCTTAATTACTCTTTTAGCTTTTCTCTTAATTACTCCTTTGGAAATATATATTTTATTGATTTATTCGCACATTTATACTTTTATTATATTTCAAACCCACTGAGTTAAACTCCTGGATTTGCCGCCACTGTTGACGAGTACTTGAATTGTTATTTTCAGATCATCCATTCCTTGTGTGCCTGTTTTAGCTGACTTTGAGATTTATTGGACTAGGTTTGGCCTTAGTTTACTTATAATTATACTGCTTATTTTCTTATCAAAATATGTCTAAAATTGTGCATACATGTTTCAAATATAAGAGGCTAGGAAGATACTTTTTGAACGATATGTTTATTTCTCAGTCAAGAGAAGGCTACTCCCACAACTTAGTGATACTGCCACTTGTGGAAAAGTTTGTGAATTCGCAAATGACTATAGTGATTGTTGGGTTTGTTGCAAATGCTCAAACGAATCACACGCTAATTTTAATACGTGATGTTTTGTATGATTTAAATATTCCTTTGTCTTTCTTTATTTCTGTATTTTTACATATTGTGTGGAAAAAAAAGGGTTCACTTTGGTGAGTCTTCTCTAACAATATTGTTGTGATTGATTACATTTTTTAAAAAACAAATTGAAAATGATTGTTTACATTGTGACACAACTTCTTGTGACTTTTCTCTAATGTTGTTGTAATTATTTATATTATTTATGCATTGCATATTGAAACAAAAATGGGGTATATAATAAAAGAAGTTACATCAAAATATAAGAAGGGACATGAAAAAGAAAATAAATAAAAAAACATGAAAAAAAATAAAGATGAGCAATCAAGGTGAATAATGATAGACGTGATCTTTAATTTGTCCCCAATAAATAAGGATCAAATATAAAAGAAATTCAGTTAGTAATTCCAATCTCAAGCCACTTTCATCCTGTTTTATTAGAAAAAGAGAAAAAAAAATTTAGATAAATTAAAAAAATTCACTCATTTATATTTTCATGAATTATTAAACATGTATTGATTTAAACTACTCATACATTAATAAGCTCAAAAGCCAACCAGTCAAACAAGTAATAATGAACCTTCGCTATTAGGAATGTAACGAGATATATGAAATCCCTCCATTCTTAGTAAAAAATTGAAGACTTTCAATTTTGATAATAAGTTTCCAAAAAAGCATAAAAAGTGCTCATTCTTTTAGTAAGCCCTATATAATATGAATTTGAATTAGTCGATTCAGTAAATTGTCAATATCAAATGATTGAATATTTCTTTATCTTTCATTGTTTATCTATTTTACATATTTTATATGAAAAAAAAATCAAATGGTCTCCCCTTCACCGCAATCACAGTCAAGACCATGCGATCACGAAGATCAAATTACGAGATCCTTTGTGAATGCGATCAACTCTTTATGAATGTGGAGGCCAAGGCCTTTGCCGTTCGTGAACATGGAAAGGGTTACCACAAATGCAAAGAAGGGCCTTAGAGTCAGATATCAGCAACTTCAAAAGAAAACATCAACTCTAAAAAAATTTTGGAGGTTCGTTCAGAATCTCATACACACTAATCATATATGCTACTCTATTAAATTCAAAGTTTCAGACTCAATGAAATCATCAAAAATCAAATTTGATGTCTCCTTGATCTGAAATTCGATAAATTGCAACTAAACTAACTTAAGACTCAAAAGGACCAAAACATTCTCAAGACTCCTGAAAAATACACTAAAACTCTTCCTAGAACTAAAACCACCTCCTAAATCCAACAAAATCATTAGAAATCCAAGCATCTGAACTCTGAATGTTGACGAAATCAAACATTAGTCCAAAATAATTTAAACTTCCAACTTAAGATCTCAAATCCATAAAATAACTCAAATTTCATAAATGATGACTCTCCTAGATGAAACTCCACATTTTGAAGCTGATGGAATTGACAAAATTCTTTTCCAACACTCGTAGCTTCGATTGATACCTAAAATTTAATAACTTAGGCCTTCAAAACTCAAAAAATTCAAAATTTCTCAACTTTTCAAGAAGAGTCCAAAACAAATTAACATGACTTGGGGCAACTGTCGAGAGGATAAAACAATAAAAAAATTTTGAAAACTTCAAAAATGACATTGAGGGTCGTTACAATTTATCACCAATTATATTTAACGACAAAACAATATTGAATTATCAAAAAGAATTTATTATTACGAGAAATGTAACACTAAAGTTCATCGCTAAGTTAAATCTTTTCTATTATATTTATTTTTTAATGAGATATACCCACCAATGCTGAAATTAGTATTCTCTTATTATATAAGAGGGAGTTTAGGATGAAGGAGACACCTCTTTGTCGATGTGCCTACTTCAGCAGAGGCATTTTAAAAAAATTAAATAATTATTATTTTATTTTTATTTTAATATAATTGATGTATAATCTTTTTTAAAATTATGAGACCCTCTTTGATTATAATCTTTAGTTTTAAATTCATATACTTCAATTAGCTTTGTTATTTAGTAATATTTGTGTATATATTGAGTAAAACATTAACGATCAATGACAAAAATATTTAATTACAGACATCTCAATTGACTTTTTCACATTAGCAAAGAAAAAAAGGGTCACACATACATACACACACATATTTCTATTTACACAAAAAAAAAATAGCCAAAGAGGTCATGGACCCAAATTGACCCAAGGCATTAGACCTTTTTTTTGCTTACTTTCCCATTCTTTTTCGTTGTTTTCTTCACTTGCAGTGTTGATTTTTTTTTTAAGAAAAAAACTTATTTTTTTGTTGTTTTTTTTCTGCATTTTTTTTAAAATAATAGATATACTTTTTTGCTGAAACTTTTTACAATGATTTTTACTATGTATATCTAATGTATCAATATTTTATAAATAATTATGTAGTGTCTATGTAATGTATCAATATCGTATATATATATTCGTCTTGCACAACCGCCACAGGAAAGTAATTATCGAGGGCGACTCACATACAATTCTTGCGAGAGCTGGAGAAGCGTCAACTGGTAAAGTCAATAAAAACTACTAGTACTGCTAACAACACCCTAACATGATTCCTAAACCACCTACCCCTCCAACCGTAACAAATATACACTACTATATATATAAATACTCTCTCTAAAGGATGGATTAAATATAATGTTCATTTTTTAAGATATATATATATATATATATTTACAAATAATTATATAGTATGTATGCAATATGTTGTCTATAATCATGTATTGATATTATATAAATATTATGTTATGTATTTATTATACATTCCAATTTTAATAAATAAACAAATAAATAATCAATAAAACGACTTACGTTAAAAGAAAAATTATTTTTCCATTTTGAAGAAGTCCTAAGAGAATAGGTCCCTCCATTTCTGTTGCCCTAACCCAATGAGTGAGTTCCAAGTATACAAACAGTAGAAGGACGGATCAAACTAGAAGTGTATAGAACATGCTAGATGCTAATTACAATTATGATCACATCCACAAGTGAAATAATGCCACGTGTAATGATTGGTCAATTTGTGTGTGTTTTCCACTCCTGTATATAAAAGGAATTATTGAGCAAATGAAAACATACGTCTAGCAAGGTTTTAGGAAAAATCAACAAATTTTTGCAAACATGGCAAATAGTGGAGTGTATATGATGAGTTCGTTTAGGCTTAAACCCTCTCCCTTGAGTGTGGAAAAGGCATCAGTAGGAAGACGTTCATCCTCCAAATTGATAGTGAAGGCCGGTGGGGGCAAGAAGATCACCACCAATAAGCCTTATGGTACTAAATGATTTTGGATATATTCTTTAGTTATTATTATTTTTTCAAATATTCGTTTCATCATAAAATTTTTTTTTTTTTTTGTCAATATTTAATTTTTATTTTTAAAAAAAAAAAATTGCCTCAAAACTTCTGTATGTTGTAAAAATAAAAAAAAGAGCACTTGTTACTTCAGATTTGCTTGATTTGTATGAATTTACTTATATCTGATGATGTACTTGATTTGAATAAATTTTTCTTCAAATTTGTACGCTCTTGCCCATTGTTAATTTATTTAATTTTTTCTACCGATGAATTTTTATAACTAGTATCTGACGAATTGCAGTAACAAATAATTTTATTATAATTTATAAGCAATTTTAATTAAAATATCACGTTAGGATTTTAGAATAATCCATTATTTAGTTCATAATAAAAATAAAGACTTTATTTCAAACTTATTTATATGGAGTATAAGATTATGATTTGTGATAATGATGATTAGTGTCATCATTGAGGGCTATGCATGATTTGAGACTAATAGGTACATTTATTTGTTACCATTAAATACTTTTGCCAGCTTTTAGAACTTATGAATACAGGTCATGTTTATTGCTTTTTAAAAAAATTAAAATTAAAATATATATATTGAAAAACTATGACCAAACATATTTTTAAAAATACTTGGAAATATGTAATCAAATGTCAGCTAAATAAGATTCAATGACCATATAATTACTTTTTAAAAAAAGAAGACAGAAATAGATTAATATTTGCTGATAACACAATTATTGGCGTGTAAATTAGGAATTAATGGAGGCTTGAAGTGGCAAGATGGTGTTGATGCCTCAGGCAGGAGGGCCAAGGTTTGTTCTTGTCTCGACACCTTGAGTCCTCCCCATTACATTTCATTTTTCTCTAAATAATTTCTTCACTATGGTTGCATTTCGTACGACGGAATTTTCAATTATTTTTTAATATCAAAATGCTTAACATATTAGTATGATTTTCGATTGACATTGTGGTTTGCTATGTATAGGGAAAGGGTGTTTACCAATTCGTGAAGAAATATGGAGCTAATGTTGATGGATACAGGTTGGTTAATCAATCTGATTATTACGTTTCACGAGGGCCAATTTAGTAATTCACATGAAAATGACAGGGCAAATTATAGAAATCTCATATTTTATATGCTTAATTTCAATATAAACCAACTCTTTTTAAAATTACTAAAAATCTATGAGTTTTTGGGAAACGTTGATACATAAAAATATGCATTGATACAACGCGGAATTTTAGGGTTATTGATGATTTGTGTGTATCAGTTATTAAAAATTAGACTATATCAGTTTTAATATACTGAAAATATTAAAAATGTATCAGCAATTAATTGATTGTTTAATTTTTTAGGTATCAGTGAAACTAACTGATAATTTATAAATGTGTATCATGTATCAGTGAAATAGCGAAATACGAGAATTTTAATACTTTTTTAAAATGATAGAGACTAATAGTAATTACGTTTATAAATATCGTATATTTGTGTAATTTTTAGATAAATAATTAATTCATATAATACTTGGATTAAAATGCAGTCCTATCTACAACCCGGATGAATAGTCCCCGAGTGGCGATGTCTATGTTGGCGGTATGGCTTTTTCAATTATTATTATTATTTGAGTTTTATGTTGTGTGCCTTATCAAGTTGACATAATGATTTAATCTCATTAATTATCAGTTTGAAAATATTTTTAAATTACTACTATGTAACATCAGTAGTTTATAAAATATTTTCGGTCTCATTTTATATGACACACTTTTCTTTTAGTTTGTTCTAAAAAAAAGTTATCTTACTATAACTAGAAATAATTTAATTTTAAAAAAAAATTCATCCTTAATGAAATGATTTACAATCACACAAACATCTTATGATTGTTTTGGACTACAAATTTCAAAAGCGTTTAATTTTTTCTTGAACACTGTGTCAAGTCAAACAGTATAGTGTTACTTAAAATGAAATGGAGGGAGTATAATCATATTTTGATTTTAGACTTTTAATTTTGATAAACCTAATTTCTTCCAAATATAATAACTCAACCCGACCTTGATTGAGACATGAGAATCGAACTCAATCTGACAGTCGAAATTTGAGATTTGAGACTTGAGCCCCAACTCTGATCAGGGAACTAAGATCCAACCCCAATTTGGGATCAAACACAATCTTAACTCAAGACTCGATCCCGACCATTGATCTCAACTCGAGACCCACCCTTACCAAGGACCCCAATCCTAACATGACCATAATTTGGAACTTGACACCAGCCATTTCAAATAAGGACCCCAACCTGACTAGAACTCCAAATTTGATTCGACTTGACACTTAGTACCCTAGCTTCAAACTTCATTCTCTATCTAAAACCTATTTTATGCTTGAGACCTAACTTGACACATACCTGGAACTCATAGTTCCAACTCAACATATGAGACATGACCACCTTGACCCAAGACTCGAGTGTAATTCAAGACTTGGTTCGAGACTTAATCTCGACCTCGTACTAACCTAGAATCTATTCCACAACTCTGATGTGAGACTCAATTTGACCCACGATTCATGACCCAAATAGACTTAAAACCCAAGACTTGAGCCCCAATCTAGAATCCAAAACTCAAGACTTGATCCCCAACCCTTGCCTCTCTACCCTAATCAAATACTTGAGATTCAACCTTGACTCGAGATTTAGGATTCGAACCATACAGAAATCAAAGTAGAAACACAATAAGTAAATTCAAATTAAAGTAAATTTTAATTATTGGTTAGAATTGAGCTAGTATTGGGCTAAATTGAAGATTATTTTAAAAAGGAAAAAGGGTAAAAAATATTCTTAAACTATGTGAAATGAACAAAAATATCCTTCGTTTATAGTTTGGTCCAAAATGTCGTTGTCGTCAATACTTTGGTCCAAAAATGCCCTTATGGTCATTTAGTGGGTCAAAAATGCCTTTTTTTTGCAAATAAATTTGTTATTTATTTTTTAACACATTATTTTTCTAATGATATTTTTTAATTAGCAAATATTTATCCTACTTCAATTTCGAGAAAAATATAAAGATAAAAATATTTCTTGTTTTATTATAGTTTCTATTTTTATCATTATCTAAATAAAAATTAATGTTGGGTTTACTATGATCTTGTATTTATGACATATATTATTTGTTACAAGGGTACGGTGTTCTATTTGAATTGATAAAATGAGATTAAGAAAAAAAATCTTACATTTTTATTAGTTAAAGTGATTTTAAAAGAAACAAAACAAGAAAAGAGTTCTTTAAGAGTAATATTTTTATTATGAACATAATATATTTTTTAAATAATAATAATATATTTATTTTAAAAAGGACATTTTTGACCCATTTAGTAACAATAAGGGCATCTTTGGACCAAAGTATCAACGACAAGGGCATCTTTGGACCAAAGTATCAATGACAAGGGCATTTTTGGACCAAATTGAAAGCAGGGACATTTTTTGACCAAACTATAAACGAAGAATATTTTTGTTCATTTCACATAGTTTAAGGGTATTTTTGACCCTTTTTCCTTTTGAAAATAAGTTATGTTGGATTGGGCTAAAATCAGTCCAATATGATTTATCTTGTGTCCTACTCATAAAATTTTGAACGAGTTAGACGAGTCATCAATTTTTAGCTCTTAGTAGCCACCAACCTTCAACCAAGAACACTATCAATGTAGAACTCAATTGATTTCACCAGCATTGCATGTAGTACCACCCATCGATTTTTTTTAGTTCCAAAAATTCATCATCAATTTTTTTTTGGATAAATGGTTTTCCAACCAATTTGTGATGGTGGCAAACAATTTCATGTCAGGTATATCACGAATCTAAATTATTGTATGTCATGTATACTTATGTATACATATACACCAATATATGTATAAATACAAATACAAATGACATATAAGTTATATATCTTTGAATGTGGAAGAAAGGAACAAAAGAGTCAGAAAAAGAATGATAAAATAGGTACTATGTTCTTGTATTGTGAGCTATCCAGATCCAAGATGACAAAGAGAGAAGATTAGGAATTGAGAGAATCTTGAAGGAAGTTTTATTTCAACTAATGGAAAATTGAATTAATTTTATTCAGAGAGGTAAAGATATAGATATATACTAGCTACTGCCTTGAGCTAGTAATTATGGACTAATTTACTTAACTGAAGTTAGTTTAAGTGCTAACTAACTTCCTAACAACTTAAGTAAAAGTACTTTTTTACCCTTCACTCTTCAACACTTCTCCTCAAGCTAGGAGGTGTAAAAATATTTAACACACCTAGCTTGGAATTTAAGTATTGATGTTAGACTTTGTTAAGAGGTTTTGTAAGTATATTTGTTGGTTGATCAGAGGTGCTAATATAGTTGGTGTTGATGATGCCTTGTTGAATTTTTTCCCTAATAAAATGGCAATCGATTTCAATGTGCTTAGTGCGTTCATGATAAACAGGGTTTGTAGCTATTTGAATAGTTGCTTTACTGTCACAATAGACATCAACTGGTAGTTGAGGCTCAACTCTAAGGTCTTTTAGTAGTCCAAGCATCCACACAAGCTCTGCCACAGTTGTTGCAAGACTTTTGTATTCAGATTTTGCAGAGCTTCTAGACACAGTGATTTGTTGTTTTTGACTTCCATAAAACTAGTGACTCACCAATCTTGACAAGAAATCCTGTAACTGACCTTCTGGTTAGAGGACATGCAGCCCAGTCTGCATCATAATATGCAGTTATGATGTTAGACTTCTTACTGGAGAGTAATATTCCTTGGTCGGGATCTTGTTTGATGTATTTTATAACTCTAAGTGCAGCTTCCATATGAGATTTCTTAGGTTGTTGAAGGAATTGGCTCAATGTTTGAACACTGAATGAGATGTCTTGTCTGGTTACTCTTAGATATAAGAGCTTACCAATCAACCTTTGATAAATTGCCTGATCTACATCTGGATCATCTTTTAACTTTTGACTCTTTTCTGTATGATCATCATATTATCTAGAAGTCAATTTGATGTTGACATCCATAGGAGTTGACGCAGTTTTGGATGCTAATAATCCAGCTTCTGAAATCAGCTCCAGAGTATATTTTTTTTTATTCATGAGTAGTCCTAATTTTGATCTAGCAAATTCAATACCAAGAAAGTACTTGAGCTCACCTAGGTCCTTCATTCTAAATGCCTTGTTTAAGGACTCCTTAGTCTCTTGAATCAGTTTTAGGTTGTCACTAGTGATAAGCATGTCATCTACATATATTAGTATAATGATTGTACCTTCATTAGTCTTTTTTGTAAACAGTGAATGATCATGTTGACTTTGTTTAAACTGAAAGTCCACTAAGGCAGCGGTCAACTTTGCATTCCACTGTCTTGGAGCTTGTTTTAATCCATACAAAAATTTCACAAGTCTACACACCTTTAGATCCTGTGACTTCTCCTCCTGACTTGTGAATCCTTGTGGAAGATCCATGTAAATTTCATCGTACAAATCTCCTTGAAGGAAAGCATTATATACATCCATTTTATGTATGTGCCATTTATTTGCAGCAGCCAAAGCCAAAACTGTCCTAATAGTCACCATTTTTACAACTGGAGAAAAGGTTTCTTGGAAATCTATACCCTCCTGTTGATTATACCCTTTGGCAACTAGTCTTGCCTTGAACCTTTCTATTTCACCTGATGTTTTGTACTTGACTTTATAAACCCATTTGCATCCTATAGATTTCTTGTTAGGAGGTAAAGAAATAATTTCCCAAGTATGATTGTTTTCCAAGCCTTGAATCTCCTCCTGCATAGCTCTTACCTATCTAGGATCCTTTATAGCCTGGTTGTAAGTTGAAGGTTCACTGACAGATGATAGAGCAACAATGAAGGCTTGATGTGAAGTAGACAGCCCCTGGTAACCAATACACTTATTTAGTGCATATGGAGTATCAACATGGATATTGAGAGACATAAAGTCTTCCATCCATATAGGAGGATGTGTATTCCTGTTTTATCTCTTATCTTGAGTTATAATTGCCTCATGATGAGTAGAAATCTCTGAGGGAGCTTCTGGTTCTATACTAGGTACTGGTGAAGGCTCCTCCTGGCTTAAGTTGTGTGCCTCCTCTTGATTACTTAGGCTTTGAGACCTGATCAATATAGAATGATTATCTTGAACATGACTAGTGGTATCTAGGAATAGATGCCAATCTTGTTTCTGACTATTGAATGGAAATACATCTTTTCTTAAACTTACATCTCTATTGATAAAAAAAATATTGTTAGCAATATCAAATATGATATAACCTTTTGAATCTCTGAGTATCCCATGTGTATGGCCACCTTGACTCTAGGCATTAACTTGTCATGTTCTTGAATTACTTTAGCAAAACATAAGCTACCAAGTACTCTAAGATGGTTGAGATTGAATTTCTTACCATATAGTCTTTTAAAGGGAGATAAGTTTCCAATCACACTACTGGGCATCCTGTTAATAAGATATATAGCAGATAAAACACAATGTCCTCAAAATTTAATGGGAATATGTCCTTGAAATCTGATTGCTATAGTAACTTCTAAAATATGTATGTGCTTTTTCTTAGCCACTCCATTCTGATGAGGAGTGTAAGCATAGGTTTTTTGATGAATTATACCCAAAGGTGCAAGCAATTGTTCATAGTTATGATTTATGAACTCTGCCCCATTATCAGTTCTAATAGCCTTAACAGCTTTACCAAATTGAGTCTTCACAAATTGTAAAAAGTACTTTAAAAATACACAAGCATCTGATTTTTGTTTCAACAGAAATAACCAAGTAACTCTAGAAAATTCATCCACAATTGTTAAGAAGAATTTGTTACTATCAAAGGTAGGGATCTTATATGGTCCCCAAACATCCACATGAATCAAATCAAATGAATTGACACTTTGTATGCTACTAGAAGGAAAAGGTAGTTTTGTTTGTTTGGCATAGGGACATACAATGCACTTAGATATACACTCATGTCCACTTTGCACATCAAAAGAAAACAATTTCTTAATTACTGTTACTGGTACATGTCCACATCTTTTATGACAAAGCTCTATATTGCATTTTCCTTTATCAAACACTACTGCACTTGCTCTTGTATCCAGTATATCATTATGCTTAGCTTGAGAAAACAGATATAGACCATCATCTTCCTTACCAATCTCCCTCACCTTCCCAGTGAAGAGATCCTGGAGGACACAAAAATCAGGGAAAAAAGTTATTGAACATTGAAGTTCCTTGGTGATTTTTTATACTGATAGCAAATTAAACTTAAATTGGGGAATATGAAATACATTTGGTATAGTGCTTTTATTTGAAATGCAGCTCTCTTATGAATGTGTAACATAAGCAGCATCTCCATTAGGTAGATATACCTTTTTTGGATTAACAGATTTTACTACAGTATTTTTCTTAAGTAAGGGAAGGTCAGATACCATATGATCCATTCTTGATTATCATTAGAAATAAGAAAGGCCTTAGGCATAACTGTAGTATTAGCTGATGATGTTTAAGCTTCATTGTTAGGAGCTTTGTCCAGTATCTTTAGGATCTGTTCATATTGTTCTTGAGTGAAGATATGATTTTCAAGATTCTGCGAGACTGTCCTCATATTTGGTTGATACTTAGATCCTGAGCATTGTCCTAAGTTCTGATTGCAAATATTTGTATTATGAAGATAGTTGAACTTGATGGGATCCTGCCCATTCTGATTTCCTTGATCAAATTCTGACTGAGCCTATACTAAATGAGCATTGTATGTTGTGTTTTCTGAACCCTTTCTCTGAGACATAAATTAGATGGATAACCAACAACTCTATAACACACTTCTTTGTTATGACCCCTTTTCTTACACATTTCACACACAAGATTGTAGTTCCTTTTAAATTGTGCAACCTGAGTGTTACCAGTTCTTGCATACATTGTCATTTCAAAGTTATGTTGAGCATTTTCTTGATGTCCCCTAAACACACCTGTTGTAGCAGTAGTATCCACACTCTTTCGACTCTCATCCCCTATCACCATAGCATATGCCTAGTTTACAGTTGGGAGAGGACTTCTTAGTAATATTTGACTCCTAGTTTGAGTGTAGTTGTCATTTAAGCCCATCAGAAACTGATACAACTTCAATTTATGTAGGTATTCTGCAAATTCTTTAGACTTTTCAAAATCACAACTAGATGAGGGCACTAGGGCTTCAAATTCTTCCCAAAGATTCTTTAGACTTGGAAAATCGACTAAAACTGACTCAGTACCCTGACTTAGAGTAGCAATCTCTTTGTGTAAATTGAAGGTTCTTGAACCATCAATTTTATTGAATCTTTCAGCTAAATCATCCCATACCAACTGAGCATTAGGCGCATACATGATACTACCCAAAAGAGTCCTAGAAACAAAAGTCAGTATCCAAGATAATACAATTGCATTCACTCTTTCCCAAAGATTATGTAGATTTTCTAGGAAACTTTCCTTTTTACATGTTCCATCAACTATTCCCAACTTGTTTCTTCCTAATAGAGCAATTCTCATAGATCTGAACCATACAAGATAGTTTTCAATACCTGTTAATTGAAATGAGATGATCTGAATGCCACTCCTATCAGAAGGTGTCAAAAATAATGTGTTGATAATCCACTTCAGTAGCTTGATTTTCAGTATTTCGAGTCCTTTGCTCCACTGAAATTTGCTCTGCATAGCGGGTAATTTCATTGGCAACCATTGTTGTGAGTTAGAACTTCAATCATCAACTCGATTTACAACAAAATATCTACAAGATTAGAAGCTTTGATATCATGTTCTTGTATTGTGAGCTATCCAGATCCAAGATGACAAAGAGAGAAGATTAGAAATTGAAAGAATCTTGAAGGAAGTTTTATTTCAACTAATGAAAAATTGAATTAATTCTGTACAGAGATGTGAATATACACATATATACTAGCTACTGCCTTGAGCTAGTAATTAGGGACTAATTGACTTAACTGAAGTTAGTTTAAGTGCTAACTAACTTCCTAACAACTTAAGTAAAAATACTCTTTTACCCTTCACTCTTCAACATACTACTGATCAAAACAAAAAGAAGAACAAAGCAAGAATGATAAGACAATAAAGGGGAATAAAGTGTAGTTAGTCTAATTGGGGAAGTAGAGAATGCCTGTTGCGCTGGGAAAGAAAATGGTGCTAGATAATTTTATTTATTTATTTATATGAATATAATAAAATTACTGCAAAGTTAAAATGTCTTCTTGGAACTAAAAAACAAGTTCAAGGGGAATAACTATGTATTATCTTTAAGTCGTTTATATTACTTGCATTATTCTACATACAATGACACACATATAATATACATGTCAGTCATAACTAATACATTTTATATATATTTTGTGGATGATACACTTATCTCTTTATATTTGTAAGTATAACTTGTGCATGTCATGTTTGTCAAGCGTATTTCAAGTATGTATGATGGTTAGAGTATGCAAGTTTGTATGGCAGCTAGGATATGTATATATGTATGTATGTATGTTTGACACCTAGCTAGCTAAGATGTTTGTGCGCATACATATGAAAGGTAAAGTATGTATGCTATATGTGTATATAAATGACAATCAGAATGTGTATGCATGCATGCACATATATAATATGTATGGGATAAAAAACTTTTGCTTGTTTTTTAAAATTAAATAATCTCGCTATAATATATTAAAAGAGGCATTACTAGTGATATTTACAAAGATTCTAGGTGATTCTTTGTATCAAACGTGTCACAATAATTTGATAAATAAAATAATAGATTATATTGCATTGGTAATATAAAATTATTTATATCACTATAAATATATACAATTTAAGATTTTATATATTATTGTATGTCTATCTGCCTTAAATTAATTGCAATCTTTCATTCTTTCCTAACTAGTTATAGACTCACAGAGATAAAATATTATATTGTAGGTACCACTGGCTTAGCCCTTTGGGCAGTAACGTTGGCTGGACTTCTTGCAGGGGGTGCTCTGCTTATTTACAATACAAGTGCTTTGTCACAGTAGATGAATTATTCAAGCATTATAAATTAAACTGTACTATGGCTTATACTATGAAATATGTAACTTGTCAATAGTACTTTTATTTAAAAGAACTTGTTGACCTCTTAATTAACCTGTAAAGATTTGAAAGAAATAACATTAAAAGTAGCATTGTTGGACCAATACACTACAGGGCCTTCATACATAATATTTCTTAAACCTATAATTATCAGTTCACTCACCAGTTTCTATGAGGCTAATGGACATCATTAACGGAGAACTGCACATCATATGAAACTCAATAATTATGTAGATTTTTTCATTTACTATATTACATAATTCTTTTTATCATAAATCATATATTTATGAATAGCGTAAAGTTTTATCTAATCAACGCACTCATGGGAGAATCTTGTAAGAATAATGTCGCAACTTTGGAGACCACCGACAAATTTACACCATAAGAATAAAATGATACCAAGAGAACAAAGGATCAGAAAAATGAAAAAAAAAATCTATCAACAGTGAAGGACAAAAGTATGAATTCAATAAAAATATTAGAGAACATCAAACAGAATTAGCCAAAAAATTGAATAAATAGGGCATTAAAAAAATGAAAGCAAAAGTAACAATAATCCACAACTAATAGAAGAGAAAGCAAACAAGAAAAACAATGAGAACAATATTAATGTGCATCAAAATAATAGGAAAAAAATTCACATGATCATAAAAGAGGGAACATAATATAACAAGTTCAAATCAAAAATAATAAATTAGATAAAGATTTCAATACTTTAGCCAATGATTAGATGAAAAATACAAGAAAAACATAATTTTAAAATAGGAAAAGTGTTTGCATGTTAATGAAGATCAAAGAAGGGCACAAAGAATAAAAGGGGAGAAACAATAAAGAAGTTCCTCAACCTATCGGGCAATCACCTAAGAGATTGGCAACTCTAAATCAAATCATAAATAATGAAAAGGGTCCTTCTACAAAATATTAGGTTAGTCAACTTTCAGCAGACTTTTAAGAGGTTGACTAACTTAAATGAAAGAAAGTATTATATTGAAGTAATAACGTCTTTTCAAAATTTATTTAACTCGATACTTATGGAGGATTCTGGGAGTTCCAACAATCCTAGATAGTTGCTCAGAAAACATTTGATTATTCGCTAATCATGAAGTATAGATTGATTATTTGCTACATAGTTTTATCCATAACTTACTAATCCTATGGACCTCCATATGGTGTTCATTGATCTCGAGAAGGCCTATGACAAAGTTTTGAGGGATGTCCTATGGAGTTGCCTAGAGGTGAAAGGCGTTCCAATGGTATATATTAGGGTGATAAATGACTTGTATGATAGAGCCAAAACTCGGGTAAGAACGGTGGGAGGAGACTCGGAGTATTTTCCTGTTGAGATGGGATTTCATCAAGGATCTGTGTTGAGCCCTTGTCTGTTTCCCTTGGTGATGGATGAGTTGATGCGGTCTATTCAGGAGGAGGTTCAATGGTGTATGTTATTTGCAGATGACATAGTACTAATTAATGAGACTCGGATTAAAGTTAATAATAAATTGGAGGTTTGGAGATACACTCTAGAATCTAAAGGGTTCAAACTGAGCAGGACCAAAATAGAATACTTGGAGTGCAAATTCAGTGTGGTGAGGGATCAAGCAGACATTGATGTGAGGTTGGCCACTCAACTTATTCCCAAGAGAGAAAACTTTAAATATCTTGGGTCCATCATTCAGAGTAGTGACGATATCGAAGATGATATCACACATCGTATTGAAGCAGCATGGACTAAATGGAGGCTTGCCTCTGGAGTATTATGTGATGAGAAGATACCACCTAAACTCAAAGATAAATTTTACAGAATGGTGGTTAGACCTTCTTTGTTGTATGGGGTGGAGTGTTGGCCAATCAAAAAATCACATGTTCAGAAGATGCAAGTCGTAGAGATGAGGATGTTGTGATGGATGTGTGGTCATACTAGGAGTGATAAGATTGGGAATGAGACCATTCGAGAGAAGCTAGAGGTGACCCCTGTGGAGGATAAGATGAGGGAAGTGAGACTACGATGGTTTGGACACATGCAGAGAAGAAGTATTGATGTTCCTATTAGGAGTTGCGAGAGGTTGGATTTCGGAGTTACACGAAGGAGTAGAGGTAGACCAAAAAAAATTAGGGGAGGTGATCAGACAAGATATGGCGAGACTTGATCTCACCGAGG
This sequence comes from Solanum aculeatissimum, assembly GCA_038996855.1. Taxonomy (NCBI): domain Eukaryota; kingdom Viridiplantae; phylum Streptophyta; class Magnoliopsida; order Solanales; family Solanaceae; genus Solanum; species Solanum aculeatissimum. The sequence goes on from JBCEWC010009516.1 coordinate 16,567, forward strand.
ACATAACCTTAGATAGAAAGGAGTAGAGATCGCGAATTAAAGTAGTTGGCTAGTAGGTTAGTATGATTAGATTGATGTCTGAACTTGGGGTATAGTAGGGTAGTAGAATTAGTCGTGCTTTTATATCCTAGGTTGTCATTATTTGTCATATATATGTTGATTTTTTAATCATATTTACACATTATCATGTACTTTTGTTATTAGTTGTTCTTTCTATTTTCTTTTCCTTTCCCTTTTTTCATATCTAGTATTTCTGCTTATGGATTTTTGAGACGAGGGTTCCCAGGAAACAACCTCTCTACCTCTGAGGTAGTGGTAAGGTCTGCGTACATTTTACTCTCCCCATACCCCACTTGTGGGATTCCACTAGGTATGTTATTGTTGTTTGTTGTACTAATCCCGCAACTTATGAGGTATGTTAATGATATTAATCTCCTTATTCAACTCGAGATCTGTCTAGACTAAATTCATATAGTAGCGTTGACTTACACGTTGTGGATGGCGATCCATGGTAGTTTTTGAAATATGACTTAGCATGAGAATCTTTGGCACCTTCGATTATAGTTACTACGAGTATTTAGATTAGAGTTTTGGCCTCCATTTTTGGGATCCTATTGAAGAGTATCCAGGTTAGAGGCCCAACCCAACTTCTTATTTCTCATGGAAAGTATTCGGATTAAAGGTTTGACATCGATCGTGTTGATACTTCTAGCAAACATCCGGATTAAAGGTCCAACCTCAACCATATCGATAATTTTGTCAAGCATTCGGATTAGAGGTTTGGCCTCGATATTCACTATCAATATCAATTTAGGATAAGGTTTAGTTCTTTAAATTCTTAGAGAATTAGACTTATCGATTTTGAGTCCTTGTGGTCTTAGATTTTTTGCGCACTCAATAAGGCTTGTGAGGGGTCCGTTTGGGTTTCCACCTTAAATTGTGCTCAATTGTATTTCCCCGGGCTTATGGGGACCAGATAGATATAGTTAGTAGTAGTGTTCCTTAGTGTAGTTCCTTTTTTTCATGTAAGCCTTACTTATTTTTTTCTCCTTAGATTACTGTTTTGACCTCTATTTTTAATTATTCCTTCTATGTATATTGTGTTTACCTTTCCTGGTCAGTCAGCCTATGATACCTATTGTGTATCTGTTATTTTGGTACTCATACTACACTCTGCATTTGCTTTCATGATGTAGGTCTGAGCACTAGTTATCATCACTGATCTATCGAGCCTGTAGCATCCTATTCTAGAGATTAGGTTGAGCACTTGAGGTTTCTGGATCATTTTTGTCTCCTTCAGCTTGGATGGTCCCTCTTTTGTACCTTTTTAATTAGCCAATTGTTGTATTTATTTATGGTCCACTTTTAGAACTTGTACTTTTTTTATATTTTGTAGTGGCGTTGTATAAGCGATTTTCAGATTCTACGAGGGATTCTTTTGTTGTATATATATATGCTCCCTCTATCTCATTTTATGTGATATCATTTTTTGGTTTGTCCCAAAAAAATGTCTCCTTACTCTAATTGAAAATAATTTAACTTTAAAATTCCTCATTTACCCTTAATGAAATGATTCTCAACCACACAAATATCTAAGAATTATTTTAGACCACAAATTTTTTTAAAAAAAATCCTTAAATATCATGTCAAGTCATAGAGTGCCACATGTATTTAGCCTTTTTTGCTCTTTTACTTTTGTGTATCTTAACTATATTGATTCTTGGCTAGCTTCTATCCTTAAACACATTACTAGCAGTTCTGAGTCACAAATTTAACTTACCTACTGATGGATTATAGCAAGTTCCATCATGACCTAACACCCATAAATTCATGTTTTGCGATTTTATATGTAGATGTATATATGTATAAGAAAAAGATATAAATATTAACTATGTCACCCAAAGGACAAAGTATATATGTGGTGCTAGTGGTTAAGTGTTGTGATTTTTTACCTAACATCGCCAGTTCAAACTCCTGCTCCTACACTTTTTAAAAGGGAAAAGGATTTAAAATGTCCTTGTACTATCAGAAAGGAGCAAAAATGCCCTCAGTTTATACTTTGGGTCATTTATGCCCTTGTACTATCAGAAAT
>JBCEWC010009517.1:0-18656 GCA_038996855.1 Solanum aculeatissimum
TATAATTTTCTCTCATTAATGATGTTAAAATAATTATTATATTAAAAATATATTACTTATGTTCTCCACGTGTATTAGAAAAATGTCTATAATACATATGAAATATTGAATTCAAAATGTATTATAATTATAGTTTTTATTTATTTTGTTTTTATTAATGGTGCCGAAAAATATTATATCTGAATTTTAAATATTTAAGCACTATTTAAATTAGTTTATATGTTAATATATTAAAATTATGTCATTGCATTATATATGTATTTACATAAAACAAATTTTCTAGTTTAAAGAATAATAAGAACATCATTTGAGTAATATTCAATTTAAACTTAAATTTTAAATTAAAATAATTAATTAATATTTTTAAAATAAAGAGAGAGAAAGAGAAAGGGTCAGAAATGAAAGAGAAAGATATCTTTCTCCTTCTCTTTACTATTTTTGATAACAAAAATATAATTATATTTTATTAGAATTAAAATTATACTAAAATTTATAATTTAGATTAAATAATATATTATTTATATAAATGAGCTTCTTTATTCCTCTCGCCCTGACCCGCACTACCACCCCCTTCCCGGATTAGCCAATTTATTAAAGAAGGAAAGGTTTGAGAGAGTTCGAGAAGTCCGTTAGAAGTTGAAAGAAAGAAGACCCACAGGAGACATCGGTAGGAAGATGAGAGGGAATGATAATCAGCAAAGAGAAATCAAGCTGTTGTGCCCTTCACTATCAAAGATTGTAGTGCCAATCATGGTTTGGGAAGAAGAAAGACTTGATCTTGGCTCCATTGCACGCATTTTTGGGCTTGACCCATCAACACTCAAGATAAATGGTCACTTTATCAGTAGAGGGGTTGATCTTATTGCTTCTTCTGTTACATGGAAATCACTTGTTTCGTTTTTCTCTGCTCGTGGCTTCTCTACTGATCCACTCATTCTTCAAGGAAACCTCTCTAAAGTTGGCTCCAAAAGTAAGGACCTTGTTTCTTTTGATTAAAAAGAGCTTAAATTGTTCTTGATCAAAATCTTGGATTTTTATTTAGGCTGAGGGGTGACGAGAGAGGGTCTAATATAATAACATCTAATAAGCAGTGTAGACATCAATCTGATGAGACAATTTGGTAAGGTTTCTTTCAATGAACCTCATGTTAGGTATAAAGAATTTAATCTATAGGTTTTATATAAACATTCTAAATTTGGGAGTTTGATTTTGTTCAGTATCAAGCATGCTGTTACATTCATGGGATCAAAGATGAATTTGCTTTTACTCTACTTCATAGTTTTCTGTAGCCTAAACATAAATATTTGATTTTGTATTTTTTCTTATTTGTGACTTCAAAAACATAAGATACAGATTTGATTAGGTTTTCCTAAACTCTGGATTAATGGATGGAAATCAATGATGCCCACAATTTATATGCTGAATAAATGAATGGATCGATCACTGACATAATAGGACTATACTCCATGTTTTAGTCCAGCTATTACGGTTGACACAATGTCTCTCAAGTTGATGTTTCCTAAGTGTGCCTACTCTGCAAGCTAAGTACTTTCAATGTCGCACCGTGTCCGATTCTCCAAAACACACTACTTTTGGAGAATTGAAGAATTCGAGCAACATGGTCTGCATGTATCCCCTGCTCCTGGTTAGAGTTTGCACGAGGAGAATATTTCTTGAACCCGCTATGAGAAGGAAGAACTGCTAGCACATCTTATGCAGTCAGGAGTACAAAATTGCATGAACATCAGCTTTTTTAGCTACTAGTCTGTCCGCGGAATTTCTCTTTTAAGTCTATTAGCTACTGCCTCCCAAGTTGAAGGTTGATTGGTGAATAACGCACGTGAAAATAAAAGGGTGTTCAAGAATAGTAGGTTTCAAAGATTTATTAATATCATTTTGAAAGGATGTAGTCTGAGATACCCTGCTGCAGCTAAATTCTTGTAATATATAGCAGAATTAAGCTTTGGAAAGTATTGAGTAGTAGTGTTCCGACAGTATGTCCTGGAACACTTCTAAGAAATGCTTCTTGTTTAATGTGGTTGCCTATTTACCTCCCACCACCATTCTCCACTTATGAACTATGTTTCAAACTATTCTTCTGTTATCCTGCAGGATCACATAGTCCAACAGTAGTTGAAAATGGGTTGCTCTGCAAAAAGGAACTCAATGACGAGAGAGAGAAACATCATGAGGAAACCAACTCCCTTTGTAACAAGAAATTTAAGGAAAGCACTAGAGGTAATGAAAGATTTAGACATTTTTCTCCATGAAATAAGCTATGTTATCCATCTTAATATAATTTTGCTAGTGCAGGAATGGCATTGAACCTAAAAAGGAAGCTTTGTTTGGAAGGTTCGGGTCTGTTGAAGAGATCAAGAACAAATGAATGTGATTCAGGTTTGTTATAAGAGAATAGGCTTAATGGTGTCTTTTTAGTATCTCAATCCTTGAGCTCACGTTCCATGTTAGGAATCTCAGTGTGAACTGTTGTACTCTCTCTTCATCTCATACCACTTTGGTTATTTCTGGTGTATTTCCAGGTTTAAGAGAGGAACAAGTGGATATCCCTAAAGCTGATAGGCCACTTTTATGCAGTTTAGCTAGTGAAAATCTGAAAAGGATTAGAGATGATGAGATGGTTGTAACAACCTCGTTCAAGAGGATACGATAATTTGACCATAGCAAGTTGTATATCGAAGGCATCGTTAGCATTGTACTCACCTGTAAATCCTTGCCAGTCAGTTAGAGTTGGATGACACAAAAGTTTCAAATTGGAAGAGCATTTTTTGAGTTTAGTCAAAGTAGATTATGGCTTGTTCTGTGTAGTTTCCAATGGGCAAGATGTCCTTTTTTCCTTTGCTCCACGCCTACATTATTGAGGGTACAAGTAAATTTGTGGTATTTGAAGACCACATTACCACCGATTGTTGTGGTATCGAGCTGCCTCATTTCACAAGAAAAAAGTTCTTCCACAAAATAAGAAGTAACTTTTAGAAGAGCAGCAAGTGTATGAACTTGTACATCTAACCTTCCTTTTTATAACATTTCTTAGTTACAAGAGTCGAAGATTCTGGTACCTGATAATAAAAGGAAGTTGGGGATTTGCGATACAGGATTCAGACATGTAAAATAAAAGGAACTCGCCATAGTGGTTGACAATTAATTTGGATGATACACTGCTGAATCCTACACAAGGGAGATTTTGTTTGATTGATAAAATCTATGCTCCAAGTCCCGTGGCAATCATGTAACATATAGTACAAAACTTCTTTTTGTAGCTTCATTAGGAGGTCATCCAAAGAAGTACTGCCAAGCAGCAGCAATGCCAGCCACCAGTATCACTCTGAGAATCAGCTTATAACCAACTTTTGATGAGGATGGTGGTGGTTCCAACTGCTTCCCCCTAAATTTAGCTGATAATTTGGACAGTAGCATGCCTATCGGACCATTGGCCTTGGTAGCTGTAAGCAGGCAGAAAAAGAAGATGGAGATCAACATCTGAAACACAATTTCCCAATCATCATATATCAAACAACTTCATTCAAACTTGTTAATGTTAGCTATAGCCTATAAGGATGCTGTCTCTATCCTTGTCCATACATTCGACTGCTAAACAAAACTAGTATCAAGATCCATACCTAAGAAACTAACGTAACCATTATCAGCTACAGTTCCGCATCAAAATAATTGTGCAAGGCTTTAAGCTATACAGATCTCTCTTTATTCATTATGTTCTATTCGTACCCATTTCATTCTAATACTACATAATTTGTCGTTTAATGAAAATTAGGATTTTGTAGGACTATGGACTCTCCAAATCGCACCCCTAACCCTACAACAACATAAATATCAATCAGACTAAGCAGAAGTTTGGGAAACACCCAAGACAGTGCAAGTTAAACAGTAATAATAGCCCTAATTCCAACACGTTGGTAATAGATCTTTTGCTTTCATTACCGTAACTAAAGATTATTAGGTCGACTGCATGAAGATGAATATACATCCATGCAAATCCAACTGAGATAGACTACTTTCACCAACCAGTAGAATCCCAGTGAAATGTGCAGTTAAATTTTCAGAGTTATAGCAACATCAGTCGTTACAGGAGAAAATTTTACCTTTACTTTTCAGAAGCCTTTCCTCCTCTTCAACACGCCTACGTAATGCATTAAGCAGTGATCCAAAATATAGAGCAAATACAGTGCACGTAATTGTGATGACATTGTATGGCATGCTAAAATCAGGAGTGGTCAAGGGGACGAGCAATACTTCTGTGTACCATAGAACAGGGCTTTCTTCCTGAAAACAAGTAGATGCTCAATATAATGCCTATTCAATACAATATCATATTACATCAGAGCTTCACTTGTTTAACAATTGGTACCTGTAGCTTGGATAAGATAGGTGACTTGCAAGCAGATTTATCCTCAAATAAATGCATCTTTGTTTTGATCTCAGGAAACCTGATTAAAGCTGATGGAATGTCAAAACCCTGGTTAGCATCTGGAGGATACTCATCAATGTGCAGAAAACCCTGTGAAGGAATCCAGAGAAACAAAGGTAATGATGAACTATTTCCAGTCTTATCACTCCCAATCAAAAAATTTCTAGTCTATCGCTGATGTTAATATGCATGAATTTGCTTTCTACCAGTAACATTAGATTCAGTTCCATGTAGATATAGGACAAGAAATAGAAGAGATCACCTTTATGTTTTATCAATAACCATCCCTGTCCCTGGCACAGACAGAATAACAAGCGAACCACAGTACCACACAAGCAGATAAAAAGTAGTTTAGAAGTTGGAAGACTAAGGAATGGCCTGACAGCATCTGATATGCATTCAACTTATAAGGTACTTTGTCTCTCCTCAAGTACAAATATTCATGTGAAACCTGCTTTACAACTACTCCTAGATGAGATAATAAGACAGCTCATTATCAAAAGAGCTTAAGAAATATAACGAGATGATTATATAGCTGTCCTATCTGACCATTGCTCTTTGATATTGGCAATCAAACTCCAATGTCAATATCACAAAAACTTAGATATCAGCGGATTTATTCTAGATAAACTGGAAAGGGGGATAGGTACCTTATCAAACTCCAATGTCAATATCACTGAGTGCACATCACATGGCAATCGCAATGCTACTTCCATTAGCCCAGGAGAAACCTTATCTTCAGAAGGTGAAACATTTGTCCTTTCTATGACATCTGCTAAACTGTGTAGACGTTCATCTAGAAACACTTTAAGCGTGTGGTAATAAACCTTGACATACCAAGGCACAACTTGGAACACATCAACCCGTAATGAGCATCTTCCTTCCTCATTGACAGAAGATTTTGCATACCCACTTCTACCTACAGACTTCAAGGAGATGGCTATGGCACCCCTTTCATTCCCACTTCCCATAAGGAACCTGCAAGCCTGCAAGGGTGCCAGTTGAGATGACCAGGTCACGGGATGCTTCCACCTGAACTCCAAGTCAAATGGCCTTGAGTCACTAAAATTTGCTAGAGAAAATTCATATAGAAGGGATGACTCCTTCTGAAAGCCATAAACTTCTTTAATTACCCTGACCGCAGACTCAGACATTTCAAAGCTCATGTCACTCCTAGCTTGAGATATCAAATTCTCAACATCAGATTTTTGTTGAGTCTCTGAAGTAGCCTTCAATTCGGACACCAAATTCGGCTCTAATTGGACATACACATTACTAGCATTTGAAAGAACACACCTTCCACTAACTTTCCGTCCAAACAATGAGCTCAGTGACCAATTTGGTTGCTGTATTGAGCCAACAGATGATGTCATGCCACTTCCTAAAGTAACCGGTTGAAGAACAACAGTAAGTGTCTGTTCAAGCACCATTCCAGAACTTGCTGCAGCTAGATCAAATTCATTTGAGACTAAATACAACCTCTGAGAGTGATAAAATCCTCTATAGATAGAAGGTCTGTCCATCAATGCAGAAAGTCCAGCTTTGTCTCGGCAAGGAAGTAACTTTAGCCAGGGAGTGAGGTTCTCAGTGCAAACAGCCTCACGGGGCAAGGTGCCATACCTGATATTTGCAGCAAATGACTTGAAGCTCCATAGGGGAGCAGAATAAGCAGTTGATGACTCTAGGAAGTTAATAGAAGCACAAAAGAGCCCTGAAAGAGCATGGGTTAAATTTCTCCAAGAAGCATCAACTTCATGTTGTGGAACATCAAAAGTAGCCCACAGTTCAACTCCAGGAGGCTTCGCATTTCTACTTGAAATCGGATCATATCCACCCCAGAGTGCATAATTCCAGCGACCTTGTGTGAACGATAGCTCCATTTCTCTAACTCTAAATTTATGGACCTAATTACACAGTGAGTATTATGTTTTCATGCAATCAATTGCTAGACATGTATGACAAAAAATAATAACATAGAATATGCAAGAAGTTTTCAGCTGAAAGCTCACGCCACCATACTACTTATTAGTGGTGGGTTAGTGCACTATTTTTGACGATAATAGAACACAAAAAAATAAAACCATAATTGCAACTTTCCTTTTCATCATTCTTCATCTGATAAACAATTGTCATATCTGTTACGGAAAGATACCCGTCTTCGATATTATCATCTAGATAGAAGACACTTATAGTATATCATCAATCAATTAGTTATGCCTCAATCCCTAACTAGTTGGGACTGGCCACTTGAATGCTCTGTATCTATTCTGCTCCATTTGGTCCCATTTCATTCTAATACTAAATAATTAGTCTTAAGGTAAATTAAGTCTTCCTTAGAGTTAAAGTTATTAAATTTCATGCCTCTATCTACACATTCATACTGATATAAAAAAAACTGGGAACTAATGTAAATATGATAATAAAAACTAATCCGTAATCCCAACTAGTTCGTATAACTTCCATTGTGCTATTGTTTTAGCTAAGTTAGCATTGACTCTAATTTTGAGATACACATACAGAACTAAAATAGGCCAAAATACGAAACTGAAAAAAATCAAACATTACTCTTTGATAAAAGAAGATTATTAAGAAACCCAGAATGAACAAAAGAGATTGATGCATCCGAAATTGTACCAGCTGATAAATGGATTTGGGAAAAAGATGGTGGTGGCTGCCATGTGTTCGAGTTGGTGGGACTTTACTTTCAAAATGAAAATGGGCTAGCACTTTACGATCTGGCAATGGCTTCAACAACAGTGCTTCTGAGAACTGTTCAATTTGATCTTTCTCTTCGGCAATAATTGACCCGAAACTCTTAAAGAGCAGAAGAAAAAGCAAAATTGATCTAAACCGAACCATTAATGGGCGTCCTATGTTATAGTTGATATTGGTACTGGGAATATGTGAAAGATAAAACGAACTATTCCGCCATTACAAGAGCTTCAAGGTGTGTTGAAACTTAAATCAAAGGTTTGAACAGCTATGGATCCATTGGGGTTTTGGCTGATTGACCCGTTTAGACTTGCGGTATATGGACTTGGATCCGATCATATTTGGTTCTTTTCTTCTTTTCTTTTGAAAAATGTCATATTTCAATAGTATTTACTTAGCTTATTTCTTCAAAAAAACCATTATAAAATAAAAGTTATTACAAATGTTATTATAATATATATTGAATGTCAATTTTCTCTGTCTTTTTGTTTTGGGATCAATTTAGTTTTTTTCTTATAAATAAAAGTTATTTTTATTGGATTTCATCGCTCAAGAGAACTAAGAAGCTCTTTCTTACGTTGTTCTTCTTGTTGTATTGTTTTATAACACATTATCAGTACGAATCTCTAATCAATTGAAGAATTAGACAATAACATGAAGTCTTCAATTGTTTCTCGTTTGATGATATCTAGTGGTTTTACAGGTATGACATGTCTCATTAATTACATATAATTTTAACCTGAATGATATGTCAAAAGATTCAAAACTGGAGAAAAATACCGTCTCTACTTAGTGAAGTTGATAATCAATATGTTACTGTCAACAATAGATAACATTAAGTTTAGGTGGCAATAAAATTCTCTCTCTCTCTTAACAGAGGCAACAAAACTCTCTTAACAACCTTTTCTCTTTAGGAACTAACAGTTCCATTAAAACTAACCACCTTCCATCCCCAAGATCATCGGACTCCACTATAATTATAAGAGAATACAAGTGTTATGAGTGAAGATATCTACAAAAGTGAATTCTTTAAAGAGATCTTCATAAACAAAGGAAAGAAACTCGATCTCTCTTATCACCTATGTGGAAACTTCAAAGGACATGATATGGACCTATCACTGAATCCTATCATCCTCACTAAAGAAGAAAACACAAAAACTTACCATCCATGAAAAAATTTCATAATGGTGAAATTATTTGGGATTTTTTTTTCTTATGGCTACTTAAGAAATAAATTGACAAATATGTGAAAATCCAACCGACTTGAGATGGAATTTCTACATTATAAAATTTAATCAAGTAGAAAATATGAATAAGGCATTCCATTAAGGCCCTGGGTTTGTGGTAGACATCTTCTTATTGGTTAGAAGATAGGAACCAAATTTTGTGCTAGAAGAAACTATGATCACTCATATTACTATTTGGATCACACTCTCCCAACTACTAGTAGAATTCTATGATAGGAATAAACTGGGAAAAATTAATGAAAAATTAAAAATACTCTAAAAATAAACACATATACCTCAACAACTTCCTAAGGAAGATATACAAGGATTTGAATCTAAGTTCCACTAGATCATTCAGTTAAAAACAAAGTCAAAATCAAAAATCACACCCAAAGAGTGATCTACGAATGGAAAGGAATTTTGTGTACAAATTATGAGATACTGGGGCATGTTCTAAAGAATTGTACATCATATCTCATTATAGGAAAAAACAATTAATCACCTTTAATATCCAAAATAATAGAAGCAAATAGAGGATGAAAAACTATGTTCTTTCCTAATAAAAACAAGAAATCATCACCCTCGAACATTGATGAAATAAATACGGATAAAAACTAACAAAGTCAAAGCGTTATGAAGGTAAGATTTAATGAATCAGCCCTAGGTAAGTCCCAAGTCATCTCTAATAAATTTACTATTTTAAACAACGAAAAACTACTGAGTTAGTACTCACATTGGAGCATGATCAATTAAAAAAAAAGAGAAAGTTCGTGATGGGGCACTAGGACTCATAAAAAAGCCCCTGAGCTCCCAACTACTTCCTTTAAGGAATCTACTAATTTGAAATGTTAAAGAAATTCAAATACCCCAAATTCTCTGACCATCAAATTTCATGAAGGACATACACCCTTTGAATAACACCATTAATGGACGTAGACCTATTATGAGTAATACTAGTATACACAAAGCATGAATTTGGCACAACAACTTCCATGGAAGCGTCCACTACCAAAACTATCTACCAAAGTAATCCTTACATTGTAGAGAGTAATCATCACCCATGATATGATGTAGTGACAAGGGATGTCACTTCAATTTACTTCTCTCTCGACTCTCCTTCTTAAAGAAATGGCCATCACCCCCTCACTTCCTCCATCTACTTCTTTTACTTTTTTTTCTCTTAAAAAAGAAATTCCCACAGTCGTCCAACCAATAGTATGAAATTTCACCCCTTATCCTTGTCACAACACTACAACCACTGGACCATTCTCCATCGTTGTGGATGGAACTTGCAATGCAGGTATCACGATCCAAGCCTAGGCCTAGGTGTGACATCGCGAATGGAAAAATCAAAGATACCCAAACAAGCCTCATAGCATACATAAAGCATATCATATGTAAATAAGTCAAAAATACGTAGAAACTAAGGGGTGTGTGACTAAGGGCCAATCAACTTAAACATAAGAAATAGAGTCAAACCCATACATACATGATTATAATATCTAACAATACCTCTAAAAGGATAGATATGGAGGGAGACTTAGACATGTCCTAAGCTCACCCTCAACGTAAAATAAGTAGAACAAAGTATCAAAATAACAAGCTATACGGATAAGGCGAACTAGAGGACTCACCACAAGGCAAAATCTTCAAATCCAAGATCAACCGCGAGTGTGAGAAGGAGGATGATTGTCAGGCCCTACATGGTGACATCATATAGGCAAAATATGTGTTAGTACTATGAACTGTACTAAGTATGTGGGATGCAATGCAACAATAAAATCATACATCGTAATAGACATGATGCATAACCATAACAAAGGTAATAAGCGCAATATGAAATGAACCACCAATGCCTTAGTAAAACATCCTTGAAAGATCATAACTTCATAGCGTATCACGTACATATGTGGGAGAAGTCCTTAACCGACACTAAGACCATTCAAGCTACTACATCAAATCCCGATGTTGCCTCCACATCAGTGTAATGACCCTGATGGTCATTTTTTGAATTTTTAGCTGAACAACTATTTTTCCCTTCCTGGAAGTGCTTTAAGTCATTTTTGATTGAGTTGAAAAGTTGGATTTCAAAAATCTAATGAAAAGTGAAAATTTTTCTAAAGAAGAGTTTTTAAAGTCTTAAGTTTGAAAATTTTGACTTTTGAGGTCATCTTGAGTTTTGAATGCCAGAATGTAATTTATCGATTCCATCATCTCCGAAATGCATAATCTGATCTAGGAGAACTTACAGAACTGAATTTGGAGTTAAAACAAAGATTTTGGACCCAAAGTTGTGATTTTTCAGTTGAATTTAGATCCTAGTTTGACTTTGTTCAGCATTCAGAGTTTGAAAGCTCTAATCAAAATTCTGACAATTTCAGTAGTTCAGAATGGTGAAACTAACGCTAGAAATGGTCTCATTATATTTTTTAGAGTTTTCGTGCTTAATTTGGATATTTGAATTTTTAACTAGTTTTAGCGAGCTTTCTCAGGTTCCCGGTTGAGAAGACCTCGGAATCAAATTCTAACAGTTCAATTGAGTCCGGAACGTCATTTCTGGTAGGATTACATGTTTGATTTGTTTGTATCGAATTCCAAACGAACCCCAAGGGTCAGTTTCGTGTTTTGAAATAACTGGTTTTTATTGAATCTGGTGCAACTTGATTGCTCTTCGAGTTCGCGGGATTGGGGCCCGCATCGGTGGAGGCCAAGCCTCTGTGAGCTCCGCATTCGCGGAGCCCCCATCCGCATTCCTGGAGGCTCAATTAGCTTTCACTCCACGTTTGCCGAATATTCCTCCGCATTCACAGAGGTTTATGCAGTGAATGCTCCACATTCGCGGAGTATTAAGTTATCTGAAATAGTTTTAGTTTTAAAAATGACGAGTCTTGTTATTTTTCACCATTTTTAATGATCCAAGCTCGATTTAAGTGAAATTCTTCAAGGTTTTTCAAGTCAAGACCATTGGTAACTAATTTCTACTCTATTTCTTCATTTCTCAACAATTAATTTGTGATTTTAACTTGAAATTGGAGACTTTTAATGGGAGAATTTGAGGTATTTTTGGATATTGAAATTTGTTTGAAAAATTGAGATTATGGATTCATTTTAACCTCGTTTTAAAAATAATTTTCACCGTTGAAATCCTTATTACGTGGAGAACATTTTTATATAATAATTTTCAAATTCTGAGAACTTTTTCAGCATGAAATTTCTAACTATTTTATCCTTTTTGCCCGAATTACTTGATTTTAGTGCCATTGACTACGTATTGAGATTGTGAATCCGTATTTAACTAGATTGTGATGTGTCGGGGGCTAATTTGAGGGGAAAATCTCCAGTTGTTGCTTGATTTGGCTTTTAATTAAGGCAAATGGACTTCTAAACCTTGTTAAACTTACTTGAACATTATATTTCCTTGATGGTGATTTGTAATGATTGGATATACATTGTTGAACTATTTGGATTGGATAAATTGTGAGAATTTTTAATGTAATTATGAGTTTCCTTTATGATAAGAAAGTAAATGTTAGAGGTTGACATGTATTGACTTATATTTTGACATTGGAAATCCCTTGTGATATACAAATGTGAAATTGTGGATCATGTTATGCTTATTCATGACGAATACTGGAGACAATGTGTTGAGTATCACTTGTGGGATTAAAGAATGGATAATAGGTTTGGAATGGATCATCATTATTATATGTATGTTATGCTATTTGACATGAGTTGATTGATATGTTGTAAAGTGGAATCTTACATGCAATCATTATTATTGCATCACATATATATATGTCCTTATGTGCATTGTGACTGAGTATCACTGATTAAACACTGATGAGAAGTAGAGGACATACCACACGAGCCTTGGCATGTATCACAAAATGAGAAATAGGGGATAAGCCACACGAGCTGTGACATGTCACACAAATGAGAAATAGGGGATGGGCCGTACAAGCCGTGGCATGTGACATTGACTATATTGGGGCCGAGCCTCACGCTCTAGGGCAGGTACATTGACAGATGTGTCCCCATGGGTTCCGAACTGATTATATTAGCAGAAGTGTATCGTAGGACAGACATGCATCATGATTACTTGACATTGCATTTACATTATTTCATTTCATTCCATTTCACTACACATCTTATCATTCTATCTTGTGATTACGACTTGATTTAATTATTGAAATTAGATTATGAGGTGATTATGCTTAGACTGTAATTATTGAATATCTAAAATTTATCTGATGATATGTGTTGTATGATTGAGCTATATATAATGACATTATGGATTACTTGATCTATATCCTGTGGTAACTGATGAGAATAATTAATGTTTAACCATATTTGTATATTGTTGTTGAGCTAGGATTTTTTTGAGTACAGGTGTGTGGTTTGGCGGTATGTTGTCACGCCCTGGGAGGGTAACCTTGGCATGACCGACACTCAGAGACTATTCCTAGTCCCCAAGCAAACCAATTGGCCTCATCATCACATCAACTCGACAATAGAATAAAGTACTCAAGAAAGACAATCAAATTAAATAAATACTAGGTCTCTTTCAATAATAAGTTTCCAATGAATAAGGATTGGAATATCAATAACAATCAATCAACTCTACTCAATATCTATGAAGTTCTATCCAAATCTAGAAGGTACCAGGACAAGTCCCGGACTACCCCAAATGAAAAGTAAAATACTAAACTCAAGCTAGATGAAAGTATAAAATACGTATCCTCTAGAAATAAGAGAGGAGTCACCAAATTAGCTAACTGCAACAGATCCTCAACGGTGCGCCTGTTGATGATCTCTAATACCTTTCTCTACATCATAAAACGATGTAATCCAAATGAACGTCAGTACGTTGAATATACTTGTATGTAAAATGGCTGAAAAGGAAAGGACATAATCAAAGATACTCAACTCAAAAGTCTACTCAACTTAACTCAGTAAACCATGCAAGTTTAAGAATAAAGTTATGCTTTAAAAATAACCTCAATAATATGTATCTCACACCAAATCATCCAATTTGAATAGTAAATAATACTCCTAAAAGAAACTCTAGCATGTAACTCAATCAAATCAGTTATGCAAAATTAGAGAGTTTCTCTAACCGACAATACTCTCCACCCCACCAAGATTTGTTATGTACAACAAAGGCGACGTCATTTCCATGCTCGTCCATTACTTGCCAAGGTAAGGACGTCACTCTACCTCTTGGATCCATCATTCCCTTCCATATTTTTGGAAAGGAGTTGCCAGAGTTAACTGCACAACTATCCTACACTAGCGATGTAGTTATTGGGTTTGAGTCACTCTTACTCTACCTAACTTGGTGCTCAATACTACTCCCAAAACATTCTCTTTAAAACTCATTCAAACTCGTCTCAACCTCTTCTCAATCTGAAGCTTTTGTTAGTCATCAAATCTTTTTTTTAAAACAAAAATAATATATTTTCAAACTCTTTCTAAACTCCTCAAAATCTTTTCTCAAAACCTCATGTGCTTTCTTTTAAAACATGCTTCAAAAATCATTCACATCTCATAAATATTCTTTCTCAAATCATTATTTATGCTTAAAAATTCATAATCATGCAGACTTAGTAAAACATGCTCAAATTAGTTCAAAATCATATTTGTTCAATATACAAAAATGACCATCAATCTCAATTCAAAATATGTATAAAAGGAATAAAATATAATCATCAATTAGGGTTCATGTGAATGAAGACATGAACATGCATCTCAAATTCTCAAGTCATGAACATTAACAACATGTTGCTATTCATAGGGAACTCAATAAGACAATAGGTAACTCAGGGATTCAATTCAAGAAAACTCAAGAAAAACTCAATTCAACTCAATCCGAATCAATAGAGATGAAGGGGCACGTGGACGAACTCAATCCAACGTTGTGTTAGCCTTACATTTATGGGATGAAGAATGAAAAATCAAATAATAAAGATCAACTTTGAATCTTTTGAACCCTAGCCTTCTTTTTTCTCCTTAGCCTTAGTTTTGAAGATGAATTGGCATAAATGATTGAAAATTCACGCTTAGGAATTGATATAGGATTAAAAACAGCCTCAAAATGACAGGGTTTTAGACTAGGATGGGTGGGGAAAGGACCAGAATGCGCTTGTATTTTAAAATTGATCGTCAAGTATCATGATGGGGTAGGTCCTGACGCAGTCTTGTCACACTTTAGTTAATTTTTTTGACTAAAAACTTAAAACACATTTAGAAACTATTTTTCTATAAATAACACATAAATCACATTTGTCAAATGCATTTTATGTGTAATTTATATAAATCTCACTTGTTCAGTGTGTTATATGAACAAAACTCAAAAATGAACTATCGTGGGGTAGGTCCGTGATGCGAACCTATCACGTACCTTTTTGGTTTTGCAATTTTTTCTCTAAAAAATTATCTTTTCTCAGATTGCTCTAAAATTCAACCAAGACCATTTTTCACATAGTATTTCATGCTGATCGCATTTCCAGCTTGGATTTGACAAAAGAGTTTGGAAAGATGTGTTATGTAAACGTCTCTCATCTAGGGGTATTTTGGTAACTTTACCAGGTGTAACATATGTTGTTAGTGTGGAAGGAGTATTTTGTTCTGTATGCTTTACTTGTGTTTGGATCCTCTTACTCAGTGCTTGTTATTTTGGTACTCACCTTTGCTTCTACATATTTGTGTAGGTTGTGAGCCTGGTTCCACCTGAGTTAGCTTCCTTATGTATGGACCAAGCTTTTAGATATTCGAAAGGTAGCAACTTTTCTATTTTGGTAGACTTTTGGAGTCCTTTTAGTATATGTTATGTTCTATTTGAGGACTAAAACTCGAACTTGTATTTTTCTTTCTATTGTATTCTACATTAGAGGCTAGTACATGTGACCCCTGTCTTGGGATGATTTATAGACATGGTATTCTAGTACTTGACCTATCTTAAGACTGTATCTCTTTCACTTTTAGTTATTTATATATTGATTTGAGTAGGCTTTGGATTACTTGTCTTGGTGGGTTAGACAGGTACTATCATACCCATTTTTGGGTTGTGACAATTTGGTATCAGAGCCTCAGGTTCATAGGTCCCACATGTGTATAAATCCAGTAGAGTCTTAAGGATCGATGTGGAGACATCTGTTACTTATCTTTGAGAGGCTATGGAAACTGTTAGGAAATTTCCTTTTTGTTCTTTCAATTCCTACAGTGCATAGTTATTGTGAGATTGTTGTGTGTTGTGTATTCTTTTAGGAAATGGCCAGGACCAAATCTATATCTATGGGCAGAGTTGAGGAGCCAACTCATGAGGATACTATTGAGGCCCCAACTCAGAGCAGAGGTAGAGGTAGAGCCAAAGATATAGGTAGAGGCCGAGGGCTTTCCTGTGGTGTAACTCCTATGAGGGATTATGATAGAGGCATTTCACCTGAGCCTCCAGTCGAGCCTAGGAAGCACCAGGATCCTCTAGAGGCCAAGGATCCCATTACTCTTCAAGGAACACTTCAGAGGATGATCGACATGATGAAGACTATTTCTCGAGGTGTACCATAGGTACCGGCTAGGGTGAGGTTCCCCCTCCTCAGGTGTAGAAACAACCCTAGGATTTTGATGATTATGTAGCATATCATTCAACTTTTATAGTCATCCAACTTACATGGCTCAACATTTGTCCGTTGATACACCCGCTTAAATGGTTCCTCCAACTCAAGTTGCTCATGAGCTGATACTGGCAACAAATGATCAGTAGAGATATGAAAGGTTTCTGAAGATGAAACCATCCCGGTTTTAGGGTGGTAAGGCGGAGGATGCTTATGAGTTCCTTACCTTGAGTTATGAGATGTTGGAGGCCATGGGCCTAGTGGATTAACATGGTGTTAGATTTGTTGCTTTGTAGTTGAGAGGATCGACTTGGGAGTGGTGGTGGTCTTATATGCGCTCTACGCCAGTAGGGTCCCTATCAATTGAGTGGGAGGTTTTCTTAGAGGTTTTTTTAGGAGAGGTTCATTCCCTAGAGTGTTAGAGAGAAGAGCCAGTCTAAATTTGAGGTTTTGACCTAAAGTGGCATGACTATAGTCGAGTATGAGACTAGATTTTACTAGTTGTCCTAACACTCTCTGTCATTAATACCTACTGAGGAAGAGAGAGTTCACAGGTTCACGAAGAGGTTGACATTCTCCATTCGCTCTTATATGTTCAAGTCATCACGAGAGAGTGCTTTATTCTAGACTATAGTGGGTACCACCAAGGAGGCATATTTACTATTGAGAGAGGAGTTTTGGGACCCTAAAAGGGTCTGACCTGTCGGTCACTTCACAGGAACCTCATCTGTAGGTAGGGTTTTTCATAGAGGAGGTGGTACTCCCCAACGTAAAGGTCTAGTCCATGCTTTGTTGTCGGCTTTAGAGAGTGGCTAGGGCCCTCGTAGTTTATATAGTCAGGGACAGGGGGTCGTCCAACTTCCAATAGAGGCTTGCGGGCCGAGGTGACTACAATATCCCCCTCCCTCTTCTTAGTCCTCTCCTTAGTCCTCTCCTTACCTGAATTCATGCTATAGGTGTGGTTCTTTGGACCATGTTCTTAGATATTACCCCGACCAGACTCATGCGGGGCCACACCACTCTTATTCAACAACACCGGTCAGATATCAAGCTCATTTAGTCAGAGACACAACCACCCTTATGTTAGGAGACATGATAGGGGTCAACCTAGTAGAGGTGGACATACACCGAGTAGGGGTAAAGGAGGTGTAGTGGGGCAGTAGGGTGGTAGAGGTCCTGCTCAGACAACTAGGGTAGAGGTGGACATTTCTATGCTTTTCACGGGAGACCTAAGGCTGAGGCATCAAATGCTGTTATTATATGTATTATACCAGTTTTTCATAGGTCTGTATTAGTATTATTTGATCCTAGATCCACATATTTTTATGTATCTGCATATTTCTCTGCTGAGTTTGATCTATTATGCGAGCATATGCCTATGCCCGTGCATGTGTCCAGTAGGTGATCCTTTAGTGGTAAATCGGGTGTACCAATCCTATTTTATCTCCTTAGATGGTTATGATACTTGGGTTGAAATGATTATTCTTGATATGGTTGATTTTGATATGATATTGGGGATGGATTGACTCTCTCCTCATCGGGCTATTCTTGATTGTTATGCTAAGATCATGACATTAGCTATTCTGGGTAGATCGAGTATTGTATGGCGGGGTTCAAGTGGTTCTTTTCCTTGCAAAGTTACTCTTATATTCGAGCACAAAAGTTAGTGGATTGGGGTTATCTTTCTTATCTAGCCTTTATTTAGGATACCGATGTTGAGCCACCAACGGTGGAATCTATTCCTATTGTTCAGGAGTTTGCTTATGTGTTTCCTATAGGCCTTCTTAGAGTTCATTCTGATAAGGGTATTGACTTTGCTATTGATCTTGAGTTTGATTAACTTTTTAGCCTAAGTATGCATGATTATGGACTATGTTTGACCTTTAAGCCTAAGTATGCATGAAAATGATTTATAGGACTTATCCTCTTTTAAAAGCACATATATGTATATGTATTCTCATGGGATGATGACTTAGCACCGTGTGGATTGGAGGCTGGGAGGGCTATCCCCAAGCGTCCTTAGTCCTTTCCATAAACTATGTGCCTAACATAGGTTCATGTATGCCCCTTTTTAGGGGATGATTATGTATGGATCCACCTTTGGCAAGTAGGTGACCTCTTTATCCGTTGTGGGGTAGACTATAGAGTTCCAAGTTATAGCTCACTTAGTCTTATGTCGGTTGAGGTCCTATCCTCGCTATGTTATGTTTACTATGGTGTTCATACATCATGGATTTTATGGCATATTGCTATTTTATTCTTTCTATATACTATCCCTTCTATATATATGCCCTTTTGATCTAACTTTGATTTGCAGGATTACATGTTCATAAGCATTTGCATGCCCGCATACTAAGTTTATTCAAACATACTATCACATACTATTTTGCCTACATGATCTAACCATGTAGGGACCGAAGACTACGATCTTCCACATTTTGACGGCTAGCTTCGTTGACAAAGAGTTGCTTCTGGTGAGTCCTTTCATCCAAGGACAAGCCATTTCCTATCTACCTCTTTATGATATGATGTTTATGTCTTTACTTTGAGGGTGAGCCCGAGACATATTATCATGACCCGGATAGGGGCCTAGATGTGACATGGCGAAAGAGGACCCGAAGACCCTCGATAAAGCCATCATAGCATCATTACACTCATCAT
>JBCEWC010009518.1:0-18655 GCA_038996855.1 Solanum aculeatissimum
TTAACTTATTTTAAGCAATTTTTAACTTTTTTTAAGCTATTTTAATAATTGTCAAACACATTTATAAGCTAAAAAGAGCTTAAAACTGGTTTGACCAGCTTCAGCCAAACAGACTCTTATTTTATCTTTGAGCGATGAGGTGTTCTCCTCCTTCTCCTCCTCTTCTTTTTTTTTTTTTTGACTTTGAATCGTGAGTTTTCATCCCTTTTCTTTTATAACAATCTCTAATTAGTTGCCCTGGTTAAGAGATGAAAGCAAATAAATCATACATTAGCGATTCAAATATATAGTCAGGTGATTAATCCTCGATGGATACTTTCCTCGATCATTTATACTAAATTATGTTCTGGCTTCATCGAGATGTCACGTATCCCTTTATTATAAACAGTCACATATATAAGATATTTTTTTCTCTATACACCTCATTGATATATTATTTAGAGAAAAAAAATTATTTTTCCCTATACATCTCATTGATATATTATTCAGGGGAAAAATGGTTCAGTATCTTTTATTTAAAATATAAAACATTATTAGTTTACATTCTTTAGAAGAAAAAAAAAAAGAAGCTTATTTTATAACTCTGTAAAATAAAAATCTCCACACAATATCTGATTTTCCAAGAAGCTGAAGAACTTCTTTGTCCAGACTACTTTTTTGACCAACACACTTAAAATTATCCACAAGACAAATGATTGAGTCTTTGCCAAAATCCAATGAAATTAAACATTAGCACATCAACCAAAACCTAAACCTTGGTCTACACTTTACATATATCCTTGGTCTTTTGTTTAATTTTTTGACTGAGAATTTTCCTTCATTTGATGGATAGAGACATTTTAAGAATTTCTTTTTCCTATTTGACCCTTTCAGACTTACTACAGTCAATCACTACAGCAAGACAAAACATTTTGATTTTGATTTGATGGTTTAGATTTTATTAATTTCATTTATTCAAGGTTTGATCATTCAAGACCTAGACCAGACCCTTGAAAGGTCTAGGTTATATTCAAAATTATACAAATGTTGTTGGCCAAGTTCCAACTTAAATATATTCTATATCTTTACACTTTGTCCATTTGATAAGACAAGATCTTTTACTCGTTTAAAGTAAACAATACTCAGTTCGTTAAATTAAAATGTCTGAATTAAATTAAACATAAAATTTAAAAAATAAAAAAAGATTTTAGAATTTTGTGATTAATTATATTTTAAAAATGTGTATAATGTACTAAAATATTTTTTGAATTTTGTAATTTTAAACTTGTAAATTGTCAAATAGAATATTTGTGATTATCAACTTACATATTAAATATATTTAAAAAATTATCTTTTCTTGAGATAATTTTTTTTTTAAAAAGAGACAATTAAATTGAAACTGAGAAATTACTATTTATAGCCAAGAGTAAGGAGTAGTATTATGTTTGCCTAGAATTATGACTCTTTAAGTGTTTATTAGAAAGAGTCGTATTTGTTGAAAATAACTATGTAAATATTTATTCCTCATTTGTTTCGTAAAATATCAATTTAATCATTTAGATTTTAAATACTTGAATTTGAAATGTATAGTTCACCAATTATATCCATACCATTATCAACTATACCATCATGTTCAAATACTTTGATTTGAAGTCATACTAATTGACATGCTCCACTTTCCCACCCGTATATATAAAACTTAAAACATCAACTTCAATCTCACATATATTGAAATGTAATTTCTAAACAACTAAATATTAAATACTTTATAATTCGTCACTATATATTAAAATAAATAGGATACGGCCTCTTATAGGAATATAATAACAAATATTATAATTATAGTAATTATTAATTATTAAAACTTGGTTGATTAGAAAATGGAGAGGAAAGACCCAAGGATAAAAAAGTGTTACATAGGAGTAAGAGGTTTATTTATGTTTCATTTAAAAAGCCAATAAAGCTAGGATCAAAGGACATGATATTAATCAGTGGTTTGGCATTGTCAAATGACCATAAAAAACCCTACTTTGCTGAGAACATATAAAGTTTCTGGTCTGCCAAACCTCTAATAGAAAATGCCATTAATTATTTTCTTCTATATCTTCCTCCTCTTTATTCTAACTTATTATTCAATTTCAAGAAGATCATAAGAGAGAAAGAAATTACTAGTAATTTGTAGGTATGGGGAGAGGGAAAATAGAGATAAAGAGAATAGAAAACTCAAACAACAGGCTAGTAACTTATTCCAAGAGAAGAAATGGAATAATCAAGAAAGCTAAAGAAATCACTGTTCTTTGTGAAGCTAAGGTCTCACTTATAATCTTTGGTGCTTCTGGCAAGATGCATGAATATTGTAGCCCTTCTACTACGTAAGTCATGTTCAAATTATTATTTTTTTTAAAATAATTTTGTTGCTTTTAATTAGCTTGTTAAAATTATGTTACTTTTTTTTTTGGATAATATTTAGGATAAGTGAGATGTTGGATGGTTACCAAAAAGCTTCTGGGAGGAGACTATGGGATGCTAAGCATGAGGTATAAATTGGAAACTCCCTTGTGTACATTTTCTTTTTGTTTTGCTAAATTTATGTCAAATGAGTTGAAACATGAAATATAGGAGCAGATCTAAAAATAGGATGTCTAGATGTCTGAAGATCCCTATTTTTACTGAAAATCATGAATGCTTCTTTAAGCAAACATAATAAAGAACAAAAATCCTGTGTGAGATGTTACATCTATCAATAGATCTGGAAAAAAATAACACAAAATCATCTCATCTCTCTCTCTTTTTGGTTTTCTTTTTCTTGCAATTTCTTTATATTGTTAATTTTTTGGTAAATCTAATTACAAAATTGTTTTAAAAAAAGAAATTTTTTGATTTCTTGCAAACTAAGAGATTTTCTATTACAGTTTCACAACATTATGAAAGGGGACAAAAGGATTTTTAGAACAAAGAAGGGTAAAAGGGCAGATCCAAAATCCCTGCATTTCAAGAATTGACCCTAAACGGATTAATTTTTCGGTCACAAAAAGAAGCTTTAAAGCAAGTTGACATTACTAGTAGAAAATAAGGAATTGGTGACGGACAAAAATTTTGTAGCTAATTTCATATTTTCTAGCCGGGAATCACACGTGAGTTGCATATATTTATATTTGTAACCTCTTGTTGAATCTTGAATAATCACATATGAATTTTTTGTCAACAATGTACTACTCTTGTGCTTTGGGAATAACTGAAAACGCTTAATAATACAGAACTTGAGCAATGAAATAGATAGGATCAAGAAAGAGAATGACAGTATGCAGGTTAAGCTCAGGTAAATTAATTTAACTCTTTTAATTTTCTCCTTTAGTATTTTTCTTTATGTACAAGTATGTGTGCAGACAACTTAAAGGAGAAGATATCAATTCACTGAACCACAAAGAGCTTATAATTATGGAAGAAGCCTTACAAAATGGGCTTTCTAGTATCAGTGCCAAGCAGGTTAATTAATAATATTTCATTAAATTTATCAATATATAAGATCACGTCTTAGTTATACTTTGTAAATCTGATTACCAAAAACACTTTGATTTTGGTGTCCTTTTTCCTTTTTGCTTCCATACTCTTGGACAGTCTGAGATCATGAGGATGGTCAGGAAAAATGTAAGTGTGCAAATAACAAGTATACGTGCTTATACATAAGTGTGTGTGTGTGAATTAATTATAAGTACCATTTGGCCTTTGGGGTTAGAATCAATTAGTTACTAATGTCTACTTATTTATGGGATTTAATTCAGGATCAAATTCTGGAGGAGGAACACAAGCAACTTCAATATGCTTTGGTAAGTCATCATTAGAACATAACTTAATTTTGCCCACATATACATGTACAAACACGACAAACTATCAATAGTAATAATATTAATTATATTTATCATTATAAGTAATTACAATATGTAATTGTTGTGCATTCTCTCTTTCTGAATTGATTAATTGTGAGAACTCTTTTTCACCATATGCCAATGTATGTATATGCATGTAAAGAATAGAAGGTTTTCAGTCTCTATATGTTGTTCCCTCCGATCCATCTCATATTAGTTGTCAAAGGCTACTAAACTCTAAAAGTTCATAAATATGTACATAGTGACAAATTAAAAATAGATCTTTCCTTAACTATTTTATGTCTCTATTATTTGTATATATATATATATTATTTTGGATAATATATAAATAGTACTGTGTGAATGAATGTACAGCACCAAAAGGAGATGGCAGCCATGGGCGGAAGTGGAAACATAAGAGGGATTCATGAGGAAGTAGTGTACCATCAAAGAGAAAGGGATTACGAGTACCAGATCCCATTTGCCCTACGAGTTCAGCCAATGCAGCCAAATCTACATGAAAGAATGTAACATTATTAATTAATTTCCACTTTAAAAATTAAAATCTCTAGTAATTTTAATTCGTGTTTCTAGCTACTAGAAACACTAATTAACTAACTCTAGTAATTATATGTGGTAAGTACTAGCTAAGACTTTGTTGCAAGGCAGCTTTTGATCATGTTGAAGTTGTTACTACGTACCCAATAGTTGGAGTGACTATTCATGGGCTAGCTCTTCCCATGGAATGTAATGTACTTAATTTTTATTATATAATGTGTTGGTTGCATTCTAATATTCTAAATATTCCTTCATAGACTTGCATGGATACATTAACATTGTTTATGTTCTTGCCGTTGGAGAAGTTATTGCATATTAGGGTGATTTATTGTTGCTACTAACCATTGCAGCATCACTCACTTTCTTTAGAGTTAGTACATAAATTATAATTCTTGTGTGAAGCATTGCTCCAAGCCGTTTGTGGCATTTGTGCCCCACTTTTATTTCATTCTTTATTCCTCCATTACATCTAACCTATGTAAAATCTAGGTCATTAATCTACCCTATATTCATTGTATGGAACTATAAATAGTGGTGGTCTTCATTTTTTTTTTGTGATAGAAAATAAGAGAAGAATATATAGAGTGCATAAAAGTTAGTTAAAAAAGAGAGTTCTTATTAGTTAAAGGGAGGTGTTCTTTTTGTGAAGATTGAGACTAAACTCTCGTCTGAAGTTTGTTAAATTACATTTTATAATTAGGTTGTTGTATCCTGGAGGGGACAAGTCAAGAAGAATATTGTTGGACTAATAAAAAAATTTGCTGCAGTGGGTTTGAATCTCCTTAAAGAGAGCGAGATATTCGTGCCTCAGCCTGAAAAATTTTATTTTCTTCATTTAACTTTTCAATTGTTAATCGTAATTTTGTAAGTTTCACCAATAATTTTAAGGAGAGTCAAATGACTACAATTGGAAAATTCACAGTATCGAAATGGGAGATCTTAACAAGTCATTTCGGTTCAACAGTAATCATTTCAAGAAGTAGAAGGGTAAAGTGCTTTTCTACTTAAGTCTTGTCAATGTTTCTTAGGTGTTAATTTAGAAAAATCCTAATAAAGTTGATATCCTCTCCATGGATAATGATGAACTCATTTCTCACTAAGAGAAAGTGGAAAAATACAATAATGATTCTTACAAGTGTCAGTATTAGGTTATTAATTATTTATCTAATAATTTTTATGGTTATTATGATATAATTTATTCTAGTGTACAGAAAATTTGGAAAGCATTGCAGAGTAAATATGATACCGAAGAAGTTAGAGCAAAAAAATATGTTGCTAGTCGATTTTTTCATTTCCAAATGGTGGACAACAAATCAGTGGTAGATCAAGCTCAAGACTTCATACTGATTGTTGAAGAGCTTAGGTCCGAGGAGGCCGAAATTAGAAATAACCTTATTGTTTGTGGTATAGTTGATAAACTTCCACCTTCATGGAAGAAATTTTTAAAAAAAAATTATGCGCCACAAACAAAAGGAAAACTCTCTTGAAACGTTGATAATGAAAATCCGCATGGAAGAGGAGGCAAAGGCCCAAGACGCACTTTTGCAATTAGAACAGAGAAATACCACAACGAAGGTAAATTTAGTTACTTCAAATAATTCTACTCCTGAATCTAACAAAAATACTTTAATGAAGCCTAAAGTCACGCCTTGGGAGAATACCTTCGATGTGGCTGACACTCAGAGACTATTGCTAGTTGATACGCCCAAATCTACACTCCAAACAAAGAGTAAAGCAATTGTTGATCAAATACATAACCCAACAAGAGTTGGGGTCGATCCCACAGGGAATGTGTAAGAATATATCTATTAGCACCTATTTTCAGATGTAATATCTAGTTCCTAGAAACAAACGTGCATAAAGTAAATAGGGAGTTTTAATAGCGAGAACTGATGAAGTTAAGTAACACACTGAAAGGAATGTAATAATAACTGAATTTCAAACAATTGATTAGATGCTAGGATTGTGTTCCCCATAACGCTAAATTTGATAGCCAAATTTGATAATAAACCCATTCATGATTATGTTCACAAGATCAAGCAATCTAGTTAACATCTAATCCACCTCCTGGTCCTTCTTAGATGCATTTCACTCCTCACCTCCCGGACTCAGAATGTATATCCCTAACTCTTGCTACGGATCCCAAAATACTTTCACCTTTCAGTTTCAAGTACTTAGACTAGGTTGTTAACCTTGAATTTTTATTGTAAAGTTCTTTTCCTAATCACTACACCCCTCCCGGGCAAGCAATGAATACAGAAATACCCTCAATGCGTCGACTCATTAAGGAAGAAATTAAAGTGAAGAACAATACAATGTATACAATAACCAACCCTGAAGTTTAATACAAATTTGTTTACCTTATTGAGTTGTCATGGTTCCCACAACCCTAGTTGTGAGTTTAGCCTAGCATATTCAACGTAAATAACCCGCAATAAAATAAAGAATTAATAATGAGGAACTTACTATTGATAAAGTAATGAATCCACAGATTAAAATTCAAAGAGAAGATCAAAATCTAAGATTTCAACATAATTAAGCGTGAAATAGTATTCTCTTCTCCCTTTTCGTCTCCAGCAGTCAATAATGAAATAAAAATGGAATAAAAAAAGTTTATATATACATCAAAAACCTAATCTAACTTAAAATAAGAAAATAGGCGTCGGCATGGACTGCGGGCGTCGACACGACCCGTAAGGCTTCACACGGACCATGAAATGGTCTTTGGTGTTGTACTTGGGCTTGAATTCGCTATATGTCTTCACGAGTGGTTGTCATGAGCCGTGGTGAGGGTTAACAATTTGTGAGAATGGTCTGTGACTCTTGCCTTGAGAAATTTCATCACTACCAGTGTTGCCCTCAGCACCACGACCCTCTTCACGGTCAAATGCATAGCCCGTTTGAGTTCTCATGGTCCGTGAAAGGCACCATGGGCCTTGCCTTTGTTTCCCTTGTTCCATTTGAGGCCTGGCATGCATAAGTATGAGGCCACAATGGGCCTCATAGACCATTTTATGCTTCACGGTTCGTGAGAGCACCCGTGGTTCTCCTCTTGAATCCATTTTTGCTCCAAGGCACTCAAGTCAGGTTCAAGACAGCCTCCCACGGTTTGTGTACCTATTGCACGGGCCATGGTGGCATTCGTGTGCCTGTGCTTGGGTTCTTTTTCAGTCTCTTTTCTTGCATTTTTCTCGAATTTCCAAGACTTGTCCATTTTTCTGCAAATTAACATAAAACAAAACATCAAACCAACAAATTACTTGAAAACCCATAAAAATCCTATGTTTAAAGTGTTATAAGAGTTGTATTTTTATGTCTCATCAACATCCTTAACTTAGAATTAAAATAATGTAAAATCTCAATAATTAATTTTAAAAGATATGTAAAAAAATTGGGTGGTGGTTCCTCTCTTTCCTCTTTAACTTCAAACAAAAAATGACCTCGCCATCAGCTCGACTAAGAGTTCTGAATTAAAAAAGTAAACTGAACTGGTTGAGTTTGAAGTTTTCATTGGTGCCACATAAAATGGAACAGAGCAAGTAATATGTATTTGGAAATAACGTAAAAAATACTATAAATCTTTAATAATTAATAGGTTGAAATATTTAAAACACAATAAAAATGTGTTTGACTTTCGAAATTCTATTAGTGTTGCATAAATTGAGACAAAGGAAGTGACATATATTATGTAAAATTACATAAAAAGTATTGTAAATCACAATAATTAATAATTTTAAATATTAAATTCTATTAGGGTCATATAAATTAGGATGAAGAGAGTAACATGTATTATTTGAAGACAACAAAAAAAATTATAAATCAAACAATTAACTTAAAAAATCTGAAATTTATATTAAAATTATTGACTCTCCAAATTCTATCTAGGTCACATGAATAAAGAAAAAATAATATATTAAGTTCGTGCAACGCACGATGTTTGTAACTAGTATAATAGTAAATATCTAGGGTTTGTACTAGAAAATTAAACTAATTATTCTATCGTCCTAAACTAATATAGAATACATATTTAGAGGGAGATGTCTTTTGATATGTCAATTACGAAATATTTCTTGTACTAAAGATTGAAGGGATCCCCAACAAATATTGAAATTTTGTGGGAATCTACAAGAAGTGTTTGATTCCAACTAGTATTCTTGAAAGTTACTCTACCCTAAACCCTAGTATATGCCTATGTAAAGATTATTATATCTCTGTAACACTCCACAACTCTATTAATAGGATTCCAATTTTTTTATCGTAAATACATAAGCTTGAATCTAGTGATGTCTTATATGTACCTATATTTTAAGCTTCATCCCCATATGTGAAAAATGTATTAGAAGTGGATTAGGTTCATAAGAGACCTCTAGTATATAGTTGAGTTCAAAACTTTCCTATTGATTAAGTTTTCGCATTAGATTATATAAGGGTGAACTTTAAATGACCATACTTCTCATTACACAAGGAATTATATGTCCTATGACCTACCAAATTAAAGATCTTTTAATTAAATTTTCAAGCCACCAATTTCACCTCATTTGGAGTTTAGAGCAAAAAGTTATGACTGTTTTACTACAAATTGTCAGAGTAGAGTGAAACTACAAACCTGACTTACGGGTCGTGGTTTGAATGAAGACCCCTCCTATTAACTCGTGGAATGACTTCTGCAAGTCCATTTTGAGTTTTAAATTTGACGGACCTAAATATGAGTCATAAATGCTTTTACGGATCGTAATTTGGGCTCGTAGAATGGATTCGAAGACCTCAAAATTTGCCTAAACTTTTACAAATGGGTTTCTAAGGACCGTAGAAGCTTCTACGGGCCGTAGATTAACCCGTAGACGATCTGGGTAGAATTTTAAGAAGAAATATTTTAGTCCTTTCACATTCTTTCTAAGCCCATACTTGATGGTTTTACACCTAAAAAAGTTTCTAAACGTATCATTCAACCTCATTACGCCCAAACATATTCTCAAGACTTAGAACAAGATTTCAAAAGGGGAAAAGCTAGGGTTTTCAAGAACCTTCTTCAAGTTTTTCAAGAATCTCATTCTTCCAGGTATGTAAGGCTACTTAAAGTGTTGTATTGAGTTTGTCCATATTCTCTTCTTCATCATCTTGAGTCGAAAGTGTGCCTAGGGTCTAATGGGAAGAACTCCAAAAATTCTAAACTTCAAATTGTCTATGTTTACTCTAAATTTTCATGCATATTATAAACGTATTGACCATGTACATGTTGATTGTATGAGATTTGAGCATTTATTGTACTACTCCCTCTGTCCATCTTTACTTGGCCCCTATACTATTTTAGAATGTCCAACAATACTTGTCCAGTTTATGAAATCAAGAGATAATTTTACACTTAGTTCCTAATTTACCCTTGTCATTAATTATAGTTATTTCCCTATTACATTTTTAATACATTGCATTAATTATATTCAAAGGATAATTTGATAAAATTACCCCTATCATTTACTACTTCTTAATTTCTGTGTCAAGTCAATAGGGGCCAAGTAAAGTTGGACGGAGGGAGTAGTTAACATGAACCCTAGTTGCAAAATTTTACGTAGCACTTTATGCATCAATTAAATTGAGAATATGATTTGTGAAGGTCTGAATTGAGTAAATTTGACCATGATTGAAACATGAGAGGTATTTTATATCTCTTTATGTGATGAGCATGATTGATTGAGAGTCTAAATGACTGTTTGAGTTAGAGTTTTGAATAATTTGATAAGTTTTTAGCATGCATGACTAATAGTCCTAATTGGTGATTGAGTTGAATATATAATTGTCTAAACCACTCTTGAAAGATGTGATTGGGATGGATGGGATGGTTGCAAGACTAAAAGGCTTGATTGTGATCAAACTAATGAATTGATAAGAGTATGTCTGATACTCATGATTGGTTTGATTGAGATTGATTATCCTATGCTCATTGAGTCTATCAAGCACAAAATTAGATGAAAGTGAGTTCAACTTGAACTCAATAACTACATCATCCAACGTAGGAGAGAATTAAATTGTTAAGTCAGATGTTTTTCTTTTTATGTCCCTTGTAGAGACTTGATTGACTGGCTTGGATCCATGATTGATTGACCCATCATTTACCCTGGCAAAATATTGGACGATTGTAACAACATCAATGAGATTATTGTATGATCACTGGCTCATAAGTAATTGTTGTCGGATAAGAGAAACTCCCAGATAGGCCTCATAGTACTTCACATGATTGATTTGATTGTGCATAAATGATCTGACTAAGTTGCATGCTAGAGTTTCTTTTAGTAGCATTATTTTACTATAATAATCGTGCATCCTTTGTTGAGTTGATTGGTGAATTGTTTGAGCTTATTGAGTTGACTTATATGGAACCTTACTTGATTCTTGATCCATCTTACATATCAGTATATTCAATGTACTAATGTCCATTTGGGTCTGCATCGTTTCATGATGCAGATACAAGTGATAAAGGCCTTCAACAAGCGCAACATTGAAGACTTAATCCTCATTTTGAATTTGGTGAACCCTCCTAGCTATTCGGAGGAGCCTTATTTATTTTATCTTTATTAGTAGTATTTTCTTTGAGGTAGTCGGGACACGTCTTGGCACCTTATAGACTTGGATTAAAGACTTCATAGATGTTGATTAGTGATAGTTGATTGTTATTTACATTCCAACTCTTGTTCATTGGAAGTTATTAATTTTATGAAGACTTAGTTATTTCAGTACTACCTAGCCTTACTTGAGTATTTACTTCCGTTGACTGAATGTAATGTGACGATGAGGCCAAGTGGTTCGCTCGAGGAATTAGCAATGGTTCTTCAAGTGTCATTCACTCCAATAGTACCCTCTCGGGGCATGACAATCTCCTAGCAATTTCATAAAATATTCATAAAGATCAATGTAGAACAAATAAATCTCAAGAAAGGTTCATATCATCCTAATTCGAGAAATACACCACTACAAACAGATTTGTATCCCATTGTTTATAAAAAAATGTGTTTATTTATTTTTATTTGTAATTGCAATTTATTTTTCATCACTGCAAAATTTATTGCAAACAACCTAGCTTCAACCCCGATATGATTTCAACTAAAATATATGCAGTAATTGTTAAAAGGGTCAAAATTGCTCCTAAACTGTGCGAGTGAATCACTTATACTCTCTGTTATATCTTGAGATCAAAAATGCCTTTACCATTATCCCAAGAGAGACCACAAATACCATCAAGAGTAAACTACATGGAACTAATCCTATAATGACCCTAAAGGTTATTTTTGGCATTTTTGATAAAAGTATTATTTTGCTCTTCTCGAAAATTGCGTTGAATAATTTTGGATCGACTCTAAAAATCAAAATTTGAAAATCCTATGAAAAGCTGAAGTTTTGCTAAAGAAAGAGTGATTAAAGGCTTAGAGTTGGAAAATTTTGAGTTTTGTGGTCATCTTGAATTTCGAGTGTCAAAATTCAATTCTATTGATTCCATTAGCTCCAGAATGCAGAATATGGTCTAGGAAAACTTACAAAATTGAATTCGGAGTTAAAACGAAGATTTTGAACCCAAAGTTGCATTTTAAGTTGATTTTTGGATCATAGTTTGACTTTGGTCAATATTCAAAATTTCGACAGTTTCAATGGTTCCAGGTGGTGAAACTAACACTAGAAATGGTATATTTATAATTTTTAGAATTTCCAAAGACAGTTTGGGTACTTTAAGTTTTAACTAATTTCTTTGAGTTTTATCGGGTTTTGGGCCAAGGAGACTTGAATTTGAATCATGACGATTTCATTGAGCTCAAAGCATCATTTGTGGTAGGTTTACATATTTGATTTGTGATCGTGAGGTTTTGAACGAATCTCAAGGATCCATTTGATGATTTTTCCTGTGTCTTGTTTTGCTGATATCTGGTGCAATTAGAATTGTTCTCCATGTTCGCGGCGTGTAAGCAATTTGTTCTCCGCCTTCGCGAAGCATTAGCAGTCACATCTCTGCATTCGCAGATGGACAGATGTGGCCTGGCTTTCGTGTTCGTGGAGCATTAATGTACTTGAACTAGTATGAGTTTTAAAAGTGACGGATTTTGTTATTTTTCATCATTTTTAAACTTCCAAGCTTCGTTTTTTAGAGAATCTTCAAGGTTTTTCAAGGCAAATCTATTGGGTAACTAATTTCTAACATATTTCTTTACTTTTCATTGTTTAAATTATGTTTTTTACTTAGAAATTAGGGTTTTAATTTAGAAAGTTGGGGTTTTTTTTGGACTTTGATTTTTAATGATAAATTGGTGATTGTGACCTCATTTTAACTCCATTTTCAAAATAATTTTCACCGTTGGAATCCTTATTACTCGGGAAATATTTTCATGTATTAATTTTCAGATTTCAATTTTTTTAGGCACATAAATTTTTGACCATTTTATCCTTTTGCCCAAATTGATTGATTTTAGTGTCATTAGATTTGTTATGTTATTATTACGCGATATTTGAATAGATTGTGGTAATTTAGAGTATCGTAGAAAGAGAAAAAACTTTGAATTTGACTTGATTTGAGACTTCTACTAAGGCAAGTGGACTTCTAACCTTTTTTTAAGTATGAGTGAACCTTGTATTATCCTATGTAAGCGGGTTTGAGTGATTTGTGGCATGAAATGGGATAGAACTATATTATTGTAGGTTTTGATCCTATGATTTTGAATTGGGTAATTGTAAATGTTGTGATTCTTTTACTTGTGAAATAATTATGGGCTTATGAATGCTTGTGAACTTGTGGATTATTCGGTTTTTGATTGTTTTGGCTATTGATTGAAGTAAGTGAACCCTAACACTTGTTGAGTTTATTGAACTTAGTACTTTCTTTCAATGTGAAACTTGGGGATTAGTGAACTATTCTAGTGGATATAATTTGGATAATGAAAGGTGGAAATGATGATATGTATGACTTGAATCCTAAGCTAATGTCCATTGCTATTGACTTATATTTGTGAGATAATACTGAAAAATGAGCTTGTGATGCCATTGTGATAATGTGAAGGTGTTCATGATGTTCTGATTGTTGAACTTTGAATTATATTACATAGAATTGTCTATTGAATCTCTTTATGTGAAATGTTGAGCTAAATGTTTATGTTCATACTTGTGATATGATGATATTCATGTGCTTGATGTTCCAATTGTGATAGAGAGCTGAAGGAAAATGGTTCTGGCTAGTTTTGTGCTAATATTGAGACTGCACTGATATTGAAATTTGTATACTTTGTATTTATTTGTTACTTGTGCATTGGTACTTGTGATGGCTACGACCGAAAGTTAAGCAAGGTAACATGTGGGTTGGTGATCAAGATCTCTACTGATTAATGATTAAGCAAGGTCATTGTTGGCGACTCGAGGTACTATGCCGGCTGATATTATGACCGAGGTCATTTTCAGTCGGGTGAAAATTGGTCGAGGTCATTTTCAGCAATGTTCACGGATACATGATCCTTATGTGTCCCCCATCAGTTGCGTTCTGATACAGATATGATCAGTAATATGTATAGTAGGACAGACATGTATCACGATTATTTGACATTATTACATCACATTATTTACATCTCATGACATCCACTCCATCTCATATCATCCCTTCTTTGATATTATTATTATATGTATCACGTAAGAATTGTGAATCACCTAAAAATAGTTTATGATATTGAATATCTATTGTACCATTTAACTTGAGTACTAGTTGGATGTTTAAGATATGATGCTATGTGATGAGTATATATTCATGTGATTTGTAAATTGTATTGTGCTTGGATTTTTCTGAGGACATGTGTGTAGTTCCGCGGTATGTGGTTGGGTGGATCGGAGCACTTGTGTTCCTCATTGTTTTACTTTAAGTTAGTTTCCATTTACTGAGTATCTTGTGGTTTGGTGCTCACTCCCTTGATAAATTTGTAGGTTGTGAGTCCGGTTCTTCTTGCTAGCCTTCATTGTTATAGGATCAAACTTCAGGATCACTTGTGAGGTAGTTGTTCGTCTCTACGGAAGACCTTCGAGGATTCTATTTTATGTTTTGTTTTATTTAAGGACTAGATATTGAGACTTGTTTTTCATTTGAGTATTCTGATTATTCGAGGCTTGTACATGTGACACCAGTTCTAAGATGATTGTAGTTTTGTTTCCCTATGCTTATCTATCATATTAGATTGTTTATCTTCCATTTTATTATAGTTTTGGGTTGTTTAGTTATGAACTGACTCACCTCGGTGGGTTAGGTGAGTGTTATCACACCCGGATTTTAGGTCACGACAAATTCCTCCATGTAAGTATTGTCAACTAGGATTCACTACAAGAAATTAAACTTTTAGCGATGATTATAGTCACCACAAAATCCCAAAATATTGCCACTAAAGATTTTCACTAATTTTTATCTAGAAATGAGCACTGACTTTTAGTCGCTGCTAAAAATCTAATTTCTTGCAGTGAATCCTAGTTGGCAATGCTTAGATGGAAGGTCAGTCCCACATGGTTTGCCACATCACTGAAAATGTTAAACGTGAACTCTTGAGGATATTTGTGGTCTCTTGGGATAACAACAAGGGTATTTTTTTAATCTCAAAATGCAACTAAAAGTATAAATGATCTATTTCGAATAGTTTAGGAGCAATTTTCTCTCATATTGATTTGTTTTTATGTCCCCATCTTTTAGTGTCTTTCACTAGCTTGGTACCCAAAGATTTTAATTTTAGGTCTTTCACTATTTGTCTAATTATTTCGATTTGTAGGTTCGATACAAACATATAATTATCTTTGATTTTTTTAGCTTTAAATTTTCTAATAGTCTTTTTGTACTAAATGATTCTTCTAATTTTGTGGATGATATTTTAGTAAAACTATATCTTGTAGTTCTAGATAGTAAGTATTTATTTTTAATTTGGTCATAAATTTTGAAAGTGAAAGTGTCAAACACCCCAAAATAGATTTGAACTAATTTTTTAAAATTTAAAAATATTTAAAGATCACGTTTCATGACCTATAAATATTTGAATATAACAAAAAATTTATGATGAAAATTTAGTTTGATCCCCCCTCCTTCATTATCATCACCTTTTAAATTTGTGGATCAGACGACTTTGGGTTATTCCTCCATCATTACTTGTTCATTATATTAAAATAAATGTACATTTTTACTTATTCAATTTTAAATATTAATATATAATTTATTATGTGTTATAAACATATTTAATTTGTAGTGAATGTCTATTATGTGGATTCCTTTAATAGTTAGGAATCTTATTTGAATACCAAGTTAGTTTCTTACTTGGAAACCAAATCAGTTTTTTTCTTATAAATATAAGGGTTTTTTCCTTATAAATATAAGAGTTTCCTTCATTGTAAAATACATCCGAATATTCTTCAAGAGAATAAGAAGCCTTCTCTCTTCTCCCCTACTTTCTTCTTCTTTTACTTTATAATTTCATAACACGTTATCAGCACGAGACTCTACCGTCTTAAAGATTGAAGATTAAGTTTCAAGGCTAAGGTATTATTTATATTTATTTATTTTCTCTTTATTGATATGACTAGCCTTATGAAACTTGAGTTTGTTGCCTTTCATAGATTGGGCAAGAACTACCCTTCATGCGTGTTGGATGCTATAGGTCCTAGAGACACCATTAAGATGAAAATAAAGCATCAACACAAGACTGTGTAAAGTTATGATATTCTTGTATCATTATCTTGATGAAAAATTAAAAATATGAATATCACTCAGTCAAGAATCCACTTATTTTGTGGAAAAGCCTAAAAGAAAGATATGACCACTTGAAGATGGTCATACATCCAAAATCACGATGTGATTGGATGCATCTGAGGTTAGAAAACTTTTAAGTCTATTCATGAGTATGATTATGCTATGTTCAGAATCACTTCTTAATTGAAACTGTGTAGAGAATCGATTATATATTGATATAATGAAAAAGACGTTCTCCACGTTTCATGCTTCAAATATATTTGCTACAACAACAATATCGAGAGAAGAAGTATTATGAACTGATTTTTCATATTTTTGTGATTGAACAAAATAATGATTTGTCAATAAAAAAAATCATGAGAATCAATCTACTAGATCTACACCACTTTCTGAAGTGAATGAGGTGTATGCCCACCATGCTAGGCCTGGAAAAGGTCATGGATCTAATCGTGGTCCTAATAACGGTCAAGAACAAAGTTCTCTTTCTGGTGTTAATCACTCACAAAAGAAAATCACCACCAAAAAGGGTGTTATCGATGTGGTGTAAAATGTCACCATCCACGTGACTGTCGTACCCCCAAATACTTGGTTGAGCAAGCATCACTAAAGAAGAAAGAGAAAAAAATTGAGTAAATTTATCTCTGAAAATCATGTTGACGTCACACAATTCAATGTAACAGATTACTTTTCACACCCTAAAAGAAAGATATATCACTTGATTAGTGATGGTAAGGAGATAGATCAAGTTCTATCGCACCCAAAAATGGTAAGACATGGGGTTAAAGTCCCGATGCACCACGAAAATAAGATTTGAGATCAACCCCCATTGATTCATGATCTAAGATGTTTTTATATGGGTAAGACATTGGGTTCAAGTTTCAATGCACCACATAATGCTATAATGATGACTAAAGCAAAATAATATGCTTTTGGTGAAAAGTCATAAAATATGTTTCATTAAAATGTTCCATTCTCTAAAGTGAATGTGGTAGCAATGCATAATGTTTAAAAAAATACAAGTGATTGAATAATGCAAGTAAACATGAAATGAGGTACTAAGCTATCATAAATTGATATGCTAAGATGATTGTGTTTCATTCTTGAAGAATGAGAACTTTTGATAAGTGCAACAAATACAGATTCATTCTCTGAAGTGAATGTGATAGTATTAAATAAAACTTTTCAATATGAATGTGCATTTTATCGTGATAGAATCACGACTCATCTCCAGAAGAGAGATAGAGTAATTGAGAAGAAATAAATATGAAAAGTACTCCCCGAGTAATAAATTTGCTCATGTAATAGAGAAAAAGGCACATGTCATGATAAATTCAAAGTTTACTTATTAGACATATATTGAAGAAATAAAATATTCTTCAAGATTGTTTGTTCTCATGATAAGTTGATTGGATCAACTAATGTTGAGACTGAATCCCCTAAATTCTGAAAGTATAAAAGGCAAATATGAGCCTGTTCACAGTTATGTGATATGTGAAATAGATGCATCTATAAGATGATCACATATGCATTTATTGTCAACTTGAAGTTTGACATTTGCAAAATTGTTTGTGCAAGATAATTGAGTTAAGAGAACAACTTTCAGAATACGAATCAAGACAATTCATCTTGATGATATTGATAAATATCTAAGCAGATTGACACTAAATACTTCAAATAAATGATCAACCATTGCTTATGAGAACAAAGCTTCATGGTCTAAAATATGATAATTGCATATGAAAATATGCATTAGACCAATATATTATGATCGATTTCCCCCTCAATTGATTTATGGTCAAAGATCATATGATTTTCATCTAATAAGTTTGGTATGCGGTATATAATTAATAAATATACAACGATGCATAAAAGATGAATTCTCCAAGATAGATTGGAATATATGTTAGTTTGTCTAACATAAGGGGGAGATAATAAGAAACTAAGAGTTGAAATACTCTTATTGAATGTCCCCAAAGGACAAAGTCTATGACATGCATAAAACATGCAAGTGATCCAAAATAAGATAATT
Source organism: Solanum aculeatissimum (assembly GCA_038996855.1). Classification (NCBI taxonomy): domain Eukaryota; kingdom Viridiplantae; phylum Streptophyta; class Magnoliopsida; order Solanales; family Solanaceae; genus Solanum; species Solanum aculeatissimum. The sequence continues at coordinate 18,170 of JBCEWC010009518.1, forward strand.
CTTGAAAGAAGCAAATTATCAAAATGGTCATAATAAAGAGACAATGTGCTCTTGAAAAGCCTATGACATAATACTTCATGAAACCTTATGAGATGGGTAGCTACCTAAAAATAATGAAGTGATGAGATCTCAACAAGTTATGTCGCATTGCAAATCGACAAAAACAATATTTTGTCGATGATACATTTGATACAATATCGCGCAATATCATAAAAGATTATAAGGATCTAAGCCATATGGTATATTAAATCATGCTTTAATTATCAAGTGGAATGATGCATCTTGGTAAGCGTAAAGCTTATTTGACTTGCAATCTCTACACTAGAAAACATCATGCATTTAATAATGAATATTGTCACTGGACAAAATTGATATGAAAGTATTTGAAGGATTTAAAATGCATGAAGCGTATACAAGTTCTTGAAAAACTTGTTTATAATCCTCATATTGATTAAAATTAATCAAGAACCTTTCATATGCAAGTTG
>JBCEWC010009519.1:0-18655 GCA_038996855.1 Solanum aculeatissimum
TTTAGTGTAAACACCATCAAGTTGTTTAAAACAACTTAAGATTGTTTATGCAGACTATGAGGTTGTTTAAACAATCACTTTTAAAACATTAAAGCAATTTAGGCACGAGTGTACTCCGTGAATGTGGGAAGGAATCTGCGAACGCGGGAGCTTACATGCGTACATACCTCCGTGAACGCAGTGGTGTCATCCGCGAACGCAGAGTAGAAGGTGAAAGACCTCCACAAATGCGAAACCAAAAGCGTGTAGACCTTCGCGAATGCGGAACCCAATCCCTCGAATGCAGAGGGCACCTTGACTGCACCAGATTTACCCCAAAACTAATTATTGCAAAAATTTTGGAACGGACCCCTAGAATTCGTTCAGAACCCAATTCACACAAACCAAACATGTAACCCTATCAAAAATGACGATCCGGACTCAATGAAATTATTAGAGTTCGATTCCAAGGTCTCCTTGGCTTGAAACTCGATAAAGTTCGATAAAACTAGTTAAAACTCAAAATACCAAAATTGCCCTTGAAAATTTCAAAAAATTACAACGAGATCATTTCTAACATTAGTTTGACCATCTGAAATCATAGGAACTGCGAAATTTTGATTAGAGCTTCTGAAGCCACTAGAACTGTCAAAATTTTGATTAGAGCTTCTGAACTCCGAATGTTGACCAAAGTCACACTAGGCTCCAAAATCAACTCAAAATGCAACTTTGGGTTCAAAATCTTTGTTTAACTCCAAATTTAGTTTTGTCACTTCTCCTAGATTTGATGTTCTAGAACTAATGGAATCGACAGACTTTCATTCTGACACTCAAAACTCCAAATGGTACAAAAATTTAATTTTTCAACTACTTAAGCTTCCCAAAAATGTCAGAACTCACATTTTTCACTTTTTAAACACAAGTTCTCAGTTCCAACAACACAAATAGTTCAAAATAGGTCCAAAAAAACTTACGAAAGGGCAAAAATAATAATCGTGACAGAAAAGCTCAAAAATAACCGGCAAGGTCAATACATAATTATCCCTGTAAAATTCTAAGTACAAACTTAAAATAATATGTTGAAAGATAAATACTATGAAAAAAGTTTAAGAAATATTTATAAATTATATTACAACAAATGTTTTTATGTAAATACTTTTAAAAATTGGAGACATGTAACATCAGGTTGGTTTGATTTGATTTGATTTTTCTTAATTAACACCAAATCAAACTAATTATGATTGATTTTTTTTTCAATACCAAATCATTTAGGGTCGATTTTTTCTCAATTTCAAATTATGCCAAATCAAATCATTAATCAAATTCTTTTCTTGAATTATCGATTTGATGTACTTTGTTAGTTTTCTTTTGTACAGTCCTAAAAATGAAATTGCAAAGATCTCTAACCTAGTATTTAGTACATAGAAAAAAGAAAGGAGGATCAAAGTGTCTTATCTACATATGAAAGTTACTATAAACTTCCATAAGCTGACACACCTGCAAAATCAATTGGTTAATTTAACTTCATACCAGTGGGTAGGAGTATTCACAGTTGATTATTTGTCAAAATCAAAATCAAATCAGTTTTAAATTATTAAGATCAAACTATATAAAATATGTATTTATAGGTTTGGTTATTATCAATTTCGATTCGATTTCAATAGATTTTAATTATATATGAAAATAAAAGAAAACATTCACTCAAAATAGGAAAAAATAATAATAATAATTCATTCAAAAGGAAATGAATTGTCTTCGAGTCATTTTGAATCTTATACCTAAACTCCAGTTATGTTTAACTTCATGCTTATATTGTTAGTTAATTCAATGTATCAAATAACATAATTTACTAAAGTATAAGGTACCGACATTGCTGCACAAATAAAAAACGCACCATACCTTTTTTTTTTTATCATTGTAGTGCTGCAAGGTTAAGTTTTAAACTTTCGATCAGAAATTGACCCAAAGGTGTGAAAAAGACTAGTTGATTTTTAGTTTGCTAAACTAGCTAAACATTAAATAATTTTTTTAAAGTTGAATATTTCTTTAATAGGAGTACTCAAAGTGGCTACCTAATGTCTCTTTTCTTATTTATTTATTTTTTAAATTTTTTATTCGATAATTTGATATCTGTATTGAAGTTCAATTAATCTGAATTTACAGTGTAGGATTCATCGAAGGAAAGAGCACCCTATGAATGATTTTTTCATAGTTATAATATTATCCTAGGTGTGTTTTTTTTGTTAATGTACACTAATATCTATTTACATATTGATTCAAAAACACAATATAATATATTATAATTGTAATACAAAATGATACATTACAAAACGAGGAAAAATAGATTATTAGTGAGATACTACTCTTTTCCCTTTGATGTGTAATCTAAAAGGGAATCATATTCATCTTTCATTTTTTGATATTTCTCAGTCAATTTTTTGAATGCTTCTTTCTTTTCCTCAGAAGTATTTTGGTTTGACAATTGAAGCTTCATTTCTTCTCTCTTTTTCTTGAGCTCTTTGATGGCTGTCATTTTCTCATCATGCTCCTTTTGTAGTTTTGCAAGATTTGACTTCTTTTTCTCACCTGATTTGATGTATCGATATTGTATAAATAGTATATAACTATGTATATGTAATATATAACTATGTATTAGAGATGTATATACATTATTTATTTTATTTATACATTGCAGAAATTAATCTTTCTTAATGAACTGATTTTTTTTTCAATCTCGACCAACTCAAATCTGCTCTAAACAGTCCCAAGTTTAATATGAGTTCATTTCTATATTTTGAGTATCTTGAGACATTTCGTAAAATAGTTAGTATTTTCTTATTCTTAATCAAATATCTCAAATTTGAACATTCAAAATACAGAATCTTCCAATAAAAAATTAAATTGAGCACATACTTGAAAATTCGAATGAGTTGTTGCCTTCCTCCATAACTTCTGTCAAATTCAAATCATGTAGATATTAGAAATTTTGTTTTTATTTTTCTTATATCAATTTTAAAGAAAAATAAGAGAATAAAAATGTCTTTTAATTGCTGCTAAATTTGCATTAAATTCAGATTTCCACATCAAAATATTTTTTCCTTTCTTTTCCTTCTTGTATCCTTACGACTTGAGGTTTAACTAAAAAAATTTAACTATTTTCCTAAACAAGGATTATGTGAGAATTTTAGTAGTTTAGTTGGTTAGTTACGTGAAAATTCAATTCTTTTATCTTGCAATTACCCTAAAATGTTTCACAAGAAATTAGGAAAATAAGAAGAAACTTTAAAATATAATGATGTTAATCAAATTAAGGGTTTGTTTTGCACAAAGGAGAAAAAAATTCTGGAAAAATCTTTTTTAATGTTTGGTTTGACAAAAGAAAATGTTTTGTCCTACCAAACGCACCCCAAATATTCATAATTTGGCCATGCAAACACGATAGATATAGTAAGTGACTTACCTTAATTTGGTGTCAAAAACCTTTTTAGCCACCTTGTGTTATGCACTACTATCAACTATGATGAGAACCCTTTTATAAGCAACAATATTTTTAGAAATATGAGTTGATGGCCTATCGAAAATAATTTTTTTCTAATTTATTTTATTTTTTTAGTCTTCACTTATGACATTACACTGAATATAGTATTGTTATTGTTGACAATTATACATCTGCACGTTAATTAAAAATAAATAAATAAAATAACGAAGGTACATATTTCACGTGATTGATAATCTTGTTAACGGTTTTTCCTACAATCAATTACAATGACTTAGCTAGGATTGGTTGTATGAATCTTCATGATCGCATATATATTTTTCATTTAAATTCATCTCTTTATTTTAGGTACAAATAGAGGAAATTTCCTTTGATAGAAACAATATCCATGCCTTAGAATTCAGTACAAAGATTTGCTCTGCCATAGACATGCAAGTGTCAAAAGTCATGTGACTCGACGTATAAAATAATAATGTAGTGCGAATCAGAATATTGCAGGTCAGTGCTATGGACAAATTATATAAATGTTATTCAATATAGTCTGAAAATTAAGTCACAAATATAATTCCTTACCCTTATGTCAAGATCTAATTTCTCGGATCATGATGGCACCTACAATAATCTATCGATAGATAAGTTAATCCATAACTCAAAACTGCAAGTAATGGGTTTAATGATAAAAACCAAATAGAAATAACAAATTAGAAGCTAAAGTAAGATAGTAAGTGGAAGACACCTCAACTTCAATACAAAATACAATAAAATTCCTTCCAAAACCTAGATGTCACAAGTACAGTTACTACAAAACAAATTCAAATCTCAAAATTCGACCGAAATAACTATACATGACATGCTAGTCTAAAAAAATAACAAAAGACGGGCCATAAAAGTTTAATGAGACTGTGATGATCCCAAAATGCAAGATGCTCACCCTCGTCGCTGAATATGATTGTTGTAGGCTCGAATGATCAACGTTGGTAGCTAGTGTTCGGACCTACATCACAAAAACAAATGCATAGTGTAGTATGAGTACTAAAAAAAGGTACTCAATAGGAATCATAGGCCGACTGAGTAAGAATAATAAAAATAATTGGAAATACAAGAATAAATCACAAACAGATGTCAAGAATGGTAAGTTGTAAAGGTATGCATATGGTGTAAAGATTCAAGAACCTAAGATAACTAACCAAACTGAGCCCCCATAAGCCCAGAAGGTACACCCGTGTGCAATATGAAATAAAAACTCGAGCGCCCCCCAATAAGCCTGACAGGTGCATAGAAAATCTAAATCCAGAATAATCGAAATCAAGAGCCATGATAGGGATAAAAAAGTCAGAACTCTATTCTAAACTCAAGTGTCAGGGAAAATAACAACGTCGGAGAATAAATTCAAATGCACACCAAAAGTATTTATGAAATCAAGGTCAGTGCATATATGCACGCTAAAAGTATCTGGGGGTCGTCAGGCCGAAGCGTAGATTTGGATGCTCACCGAAAGATGTGAATATGGTGTTGGGGTATCAAGTGGCCGTTGAGGGTTCCCGTATCAACTATATACCAAAGCTCCATCCATCTGAACTAAATCCAACATCCCAAACTAAAATCGTAGAATGAGGCTCGGTACTGCCAATATAGTTAATGAAATTAAAAAAAATTAGAATTTATGGATGATAAGTCAGAGGAGTGACGTTACTACCTAGCTAAGGCTCAACCCTTCCTAGCAAATGAAAACCCTATTAGCCTCCGCGAACGCGATCCCAAGGCTCGTGAAAACAAAGCAACATTCCTGCATCAGCTGGTTTTTGGCAAAGTCCAATTCTCTGATGAGGTGCTTAGAATTCGTTCAGAATTTTGAGAGCACAAACAAACTATGTTATCCCATCAAATTTGATGTTGTGTACTCAATGACATAGTCAAAATTTTCATACGAGGTCATTTTGATGAAAAGTGGATCCCACTACCAAGGGCTAATTTTATCTAAATTTCACTAAGGGAATCAAATGAATTCGGAAGCCTCGAGAATCTAATGAAAGATTGTTTTAGAACAAACTAGATGTTTCAAAGCTAGCCACACTGTCATAATTTTTATTCAGGCACAAATTTCAAGAATGTTGACCCAAGTCTAAATTTCAAAAGATAAAATGCCAAATGATTTAAACTCGCACCGAAAGCCTCAAAACTCTAGCAGATACCATCCTTCTAGGTTAAAATGGTCATTCTCAAGCTGATAAAATTATCAGAATTCTATTTTGAGGCTATTTTTCTATATTTTTTTACCAACGTTAATTTTTCAAGTTATAGAGCCTTTCAAACACGAAAAACTAAATAAAATCCAAAAAAACGATTAGGAGATCGAACAAAATAAATTATAAATGACTTGGGGTCACTATAAGAAAGATCTAACCTATAGAAAAGAGCCATTAGTATAGAAATAATCTGAATGAGCATTACAAATTCACTACTAAAAGAACTTTCGTCCACAAAAGTATGAGTGAAGAAGTACCTAAAGGCTCAAATAAGTCAGGGAACTTCTCCTGCATCTCCTTCTAGGTCTCCTAGGTAGCATCATCACTAGATGGTGCCTCAAATGGATCTTAACTACAGGAAAGGCTCTGGAGAGAAACTATCTAATATCTTTTGCTAAAATAGCAACCTACTCCTCTAAAAAAGCCAGGAAATCATCCCAACTCAATCATATCACATTGGAGCACATGGGACTCATCTGTAACATATTGTCATAGCATCGAGACATGGAAAATCAGATGAATGGCTGAAGATAGTTGTCATATCCTGAGTCTGCACCCTAGACATAGTCAACACTCGACCACTTCTGCTCCAAGCAAACCACTTGACCTGGCTACTTACTCAATGGAACTATCCGACGATAAAATAGACTGAATGCTTACTCAAGAATCATATAACTGAAGTCTTAAAAGATACTAAAAAAATAACGCAAATGTTATTTAATATTATCCTTGAGGAAATAAACGAATATATTATCGATCTTGTCCATGAAGCCCCTAATAGTCTAACTCTATGATAGGTACTAGGAAAGGTCAACGGCTACTCCAAACTAAAGAAATAAGTAAGAAAGAGATGATAAAAACTCCTCTAAATGCAGAAAGAGCTCAAGACAACTGAGTAGACACTAGGTTCTTAATGATGCACGTGTTGAGGATCTCTGTCACCTATGTTTGTATCATAAAATGATGCACATCAAAATAACATCAGCACATGGAATGTACGAATATGTAAAATGGACAAAAAACTCAAGATAAGATATTCAATTCAAGGCTTAAGTAAGAATTAACTCAGTAACAGAAATAGTGCAATAAAAATAAAATATCTAGTATAATGTATAAATAAAGGTAACTCAATATATAAAAATAATATATTTTAGCTTGGGAAGTTTCTCTAACCAACAACCAGCAATATAAACTTTGTGACAATACAATATCTTGCCCACATTGCTAAAGTTATCCATTCCAATACCTTACCAGGGTAAAGGATAAAACTTAACATATGGATCCATCTCTTAGGCCTTCATAGAGGCAGGTGAGAAGTCGTACTAAGTTGGTATCATCCTACCCTAAGTTGGCTATATAATTTATAAGTTCAAGTTATTATTACTCTTATCCAATCAATATTCAATATTAATCCCAAATATACTTTGTTATACTCATGCTCAATTATGTAAACTTACTCAAATACTTACTCAATCTTTTGGGGACTTAGCCCCAACTTTTGAGCAATTCCAGCCGTCTTCTTTGTCTGAGGTTCAACTCCTTCTAACTAAATACATACTATAAGATCTTATGGTATGTGAATACATCTACATGCATGCCATAAACATAGTGATGCTATATCTTAAGAACAAATACCACCGCTGCCAACTCAAGGTCGTGAGTTGGGCAATTCATCTCATGGGTCTTAAGTTGTCTAGAAGTATATGTTATGATCTTGCCCTTTTGCATCAATACACATTTAAGTTCAACTTTAGAGGCATCACAGTAAACAACGAAACCATTTGTTACCTCAAGTAGGGACAACACTAGGGTTGTAGTCAGTCTGGTTTTGAACTCTTAAAAACTCTCGTCACAAGCCTTAGACCATTAGAATTTAACCTTCTTTTGGGTCAACTTAGTCAATGAAGATGAGATAAATACGAATCCCCCTACAAAACGCTTGTAATATCTAGCCAAACCCAAAAAATGTCTTATCTTAGTTGGAGTTTGACCAGTTCTTCAACTTGAATGCCTTTCCCAGACATAATGTGGCCTAGGAATTCCACAGATGCTAAGCAAAATTGACATTTGGAAAATTTGGCATACAACCTCTGGTCCTTAAGGGTTTGGAGGATAATACTAAGATGATCAACATTCTCCTCCGCACTTCTAGAGTAGATTAGGATGTTATCGATGAAAACAATGACGAACATGTTTAGGTACTTCTTTAATACTTTGATTATAAGACCCATAAAGACTACATGGGAATTAGTCAAATTGAAGGACATAACAAGAAATTCATAATGTCTATAATGGGTTCTGAAAGTTGTCTTAGGGATGTCACTTTCTCTAGCTTTCAAGTGATGGTAATAGGACTTGAGATTTATTTTAGATAAACAAGTGGCATCCTAGAGCTAGTCATACAGGTCATAAATTTTGGGAAAAGGATACTTGTTTTGAATGATTCCATATTTGACTGATGGTAGTCCATGCACATCCTAAGAGAATTGTTCTTTTTTCACACGAATAAAATCAGAGCACCCCAAGGCGGACACTTGGCCTAATAAAGTACTTCTCTAGAAGATCTTTTAACTACTCTTTTAACTCTTTTAACTTTGTTGGGACCATTCTATATAGCAGAATAGACATAGGATAAACATCTAGAAGGACATATATCCTAAAGTTTATCTACCTGTTGGGAGGGACTCCAGGTAGATCATCAGGAAAGACTTCAAAAAACTCATTTACAATTAGGACTGACCGGAGGGATGGTATTTCAACACCAGAATCTTGAAATCGTGCTATGTGATAAATACACCTCTTGGATATTAACTATCTGGCCTTAAGGTAAGATATTAATCGAACCTCAAGCACCACTGAATTACCACCTCCATTCTAAGACTGAATCATTTGGAAACTGAAACTTGACTACTCTAGTTCTACAGTAAAAAGAGGCATAACAAGTATAAAGTCAGTCCATGCCCAGAATGACATCAAAATTTACCATGTCTAACTCAAATATATCAGCTATGGGTGTCTTTAAGATAGACTGAAATGGGACAATACTTATAGAATCTTTCAACAAGAGTAGAAATATTGAAAAGCTCAAGAAGACGCTCAAGAATAATTTCAAACTTCAAAGCTATATAGGGAGTTATAAATGATAAAGTAGCACCTAGGTCTCGAAATGCATAGACATCATCAGTAAAGACTCTGAGTATTTCGGTGACAAAATCCAACATATTCTCTTGATTTGAATGGTTGTCTATAGCATATAGAAGGTTGGTACCCTTGTTAGTCCCTAAAAGAGCACCTTTGTGAGCCACTTTACCTAATGAAGAGGACTGATCCCTATGGCCCCCATAATTATGTTTTTTGAGTGGGAACTTTTTAAAGAACTGACCTATCTATACATACTTAAAACAACCATTAGTACCAATAAGACACTCTCCGAGATGGGACTTACCACACTTTTCACATGGTAGATGGCGAGAAGATCCTTGAGCCACACTCCCTTGTGATGGGTACCCTTATCTCTAAATTTCTAGGAGCTTTGTTCATGTCTGACCTTTGGTGCAAGCAAAAAATATTGGAGCTGGCCCAGATGACCCGGACTGAAAAGATGGATGGATCATATTTCCAACCCTTGTTTTGCCTGTCTCTTGGATGAATGTCATAGCCCTCTTATTGCAAAACTTCTCCTTGTCCTTCAACTTTTCCATGCCAACCTGCTGCACATAAGTTATATTGGCTATATTTATGTCTCCTATCAGCATAGCTTTCTTACCCTCCTTATTAGTCATATGGAAAACCCAACTACAAATAAACTCATCTTGCTCCTCATATCAGCTATCATATCCAGAGCATAACAAGATAGCTGAGTGAACTTAAGGTTATATTCCTGCACACTCATAGATTCTTGCTTATGGTTAAGAAATTATTTTACCTTTGCTTTCCTCAATTCTTGATAGAAGAAATAGACCAAGAAGTCATCTGCAAACACAACCCAACTCAAGAGTGGTATACCCTCTCCCTATTCTTCTTCCACCGATAAAATTATGCTTTTGCCACACCCTTAAGCTGGTAAGAAGCTAATTCCACACATTCCACATCAGCCACATGCATAACCAAGAACAGTTTTTGCAACTTGTAGATAAAATTCTCTAGGTCCTCACTCAATATTGACCTCGTAAACTATGGCGGGTTCATCCTTCAGAACTCATGAATCTTGGAAGTGTCTGTAACATCTTGTCTGCCTACTCCCTATCAACCTCCCTTTGTTGTCACCACCTAAGCTAAAGTCTGAATGACCTAGCGGAGCTAGAATTAGAGATATTAGCTTTGGTGGCTGCTTAGCAGGTATGGCTGGGCCTCTTAGTCCCTCAGGATTTATGGTCCAGGCTGATTTATATTTTGTCTAGCTAGGCATCCTCTGTCCCCTAGCTTTCTGAAAACTACAAGGGGCATCAATTTATGTTGGCACCTAGATCATTTCTTTCCCTTACGAACTTGATATCTTTGAAGGTGCAGGGAATGGTAAATACTATAGGATCCTCTCGCTTCTACACCAAGGACCTTGTGGATATCGCACTACAATGTTAAAGATCTTGAGAGAGCTCCTGACTCATAGTATGCTTCTTTGTGACCAAGTCCTTCATGAACTTTGTGTATCAAGGCATCCTTTTCATGCTTGTTATCAGAATACAACACTTTTAATGCTTAAAACTAAGGATTTTGTGTGTTCTCAAAGCGATGTTAGTAGATTGGACGTGTTTTATGTTTATTTTGCAGGATTACAGGGTTGGCATGATTTTTGGGCTAAGTATGCTGAAATTACAGATTTTGATGATCCACGAAACCTTTTATGGGTCTTGAAAGATTTCACAGGCTGCAGAAGAGATTTTGTACAAATTCCAGTGAAGGAAAATTTTCTGAATAAGAGTCTATGAACATGCATATGAGTCGTAAAGTATTCTATGATTTGTAAAGTTGAGGTTGCACCTTGAGGATCAAAAAGTAGAGAAGTGTTGTAAGTTCATCAGACAAACCCTCCACGGGCCATAGAATCCTATATGGCCCATAGATGGGTATCATAGAAGACCACTCCAGTTTTGCAGAAGAGGATCACGAAACCTCATTACAGGCCATGGAACATTATACGGCTCGTAGAAGTTGCCCCTAGAGCTTGCCGATCTAGTTTTTCTATTTTGATTTGGCTTTGTATTTTAGACATTTTAAATAGATTTTTAGGTTATTTTTTGTTAAGTTGGCAAAAGTAGGATAAAAGTTGGTAGAAGTAGGATAGAAGTTTCAGAAGTTTAGAGAGAGAACATCAGAGAAATAATATTTTGTGTTCTTGATTCGTACTTGTGATTTTTATTGATGAGTTGGACTCCTTGTTCATAACTTCATTCATGTAATTGATTAATTATATTATTCTATATCATGATTCTTACATCTATACTGACTATGAGTAGCTAAATCTACAACTAGGGTTGTGGGAACCATGAAGAACTAACAAAGTAAAATCGAATAATTCATAATTCTTGGAAAGTGTGTATGAATGTATTAATTACTTCTCTTTATTTTTCATAGTTTTTAATGATCACCAACGTTAGAAATCGCCTATTGTTACTTTCCAGATCAGGAAGGTAATGAATAGGAAAAGAAAATAATTAACATGATTCAATTGATATTTTCTCATTTAATCAACCAAATTGGATCAAGGGGAGGTTGTAATGGGACAATAGGTAAGTGTAAGTAATGTCACACTACGGAGATGAATCAAATCCCATAGTAAAATTTGCCTCTCACCTGGATCAAAGGGTTTGGTAAACTTAACTGAACCATTCTACATCTACACACTAGAAAAGATTGCAATTATCTCGTGATACTGAGTTAGGGAAGCATGGGGAACATATAACTCTAGTTAAATCTTTTATTGACTTCACAACACTTGAACTAGTCTTGGTTTACATTTCTTGCAATTACAAACCCCCTCTTTTCGGGAGATAAGTAGGTTAACCACTCAACTTTGCTTTGAATTAGTTGAAAGTCTACCATATTCCTTATGGGTTCGACCCTATCCTTGGTTAGGTTATATATCTTGACAACGACCGACTTTAACCTTCAAAAGGGAGGTGTAGCTTGGGTGACATCAAGATTTTGGTGCCATTATCAAGGAATATGGCTAGATTTGTTTAATTCAAGTAGGTTGGGAGTTCATTCTTATTTGCCTAATTTTATGTTTTTATTGTTTTCATTTTGTTTCAGCGTACAGGTGTAGTGTATGCAAAACACTCAAAGTCGAGGAAACCCCTTGACCCTATGGCGATGGATGTCATGGGAGCAATTGTGTTACCTTCACTTTTGGATGACACAAAGTTCTTCGTGTTGAGTGGATTGCTCCAAATGTTGCTGAATCGCAGGTTGTTTATAGTCTTACCTTTAGAGGATCCACATAACCATCTACACAACATTGTATTCGTCTGTAAGAGCATTATGGGAAACTAGAATCTGTCTATGGATGTCATTGGGCTCCATATTTCTCACTTTCTCTATCAGGCAACATAACACTATAGTTATTTGAGCTCCCATAAAGTTCAATCACCACTTGGGCAGAATTGCAAAAGGTCTTTTTGGAAAGGTTCTTCCCAATCTCAAAAAAACTAAAGTTGAAAGCTTAGATCAATAACTTTAAGCAAGTGTCTAATAATTCACTCAATACCACATGGGAGAGGTTCACAAAATGTTTGAGGAGTGTCCCAGACCATAAAATTATCACTAAAGCCCAGGTGAAAATCTTTTATAAAGCCTTGGTCGAAAATAGCCAAGCCATTGCTGACACAATCATGGGAGACTCATTTATAGATTGGTTATTCCAGGAGGTTGCAGAAAGAATAGAGAGAGTGGTCAAGACAAATCATACATAGCGGACGAGAGATAAATCAACTATAAAAAGCTCGTTCTCGGTCTGTACTAGTTCAACACAGGTAAAGGCAAGTGAGAAGGTAATGAAAGCGCTTGCTCAAATGAATACAAATGTAGAATTGTTGATGAAATAGAGCCAAGAATGAGTGAATGCAGTATCTTATCAGCCTCAATGACAACCCATGTACGAGGAGCCTTATTATGAGAAGGACACTTGTTTTGTTGCAGATCAGATATTGGGTTTCTAGACCAATGTTCAAGGGTCCAATCAGGCCTATTAGCACCAAGGTCAAGAAAACCAGGGTCAGAACTTTGGTGGAGATGGTGCCTTCAGAGATAATAATAGAGGAGGCTATTTTGACAGGAATAGGGGCCAAAACAAAGATGTTGATTGGGGACGCAGATATGGCTATAGAAATGGTCCATATGTTCCACCACATAATTGAGATTCCGGGACTGAAAACTCTAGAGTTAAGGAGATATTTGATCACTTGTTGAAGAAGGTTGACACGCAGGATAAGACACTGAAAGGGATAAAATCTGACATCGCCAGTATTAGTCAAAAAATTGAGTCTCATTCTATTTCCATCAAGTAGCTTGAGGAATAGTTCAGTCAGATGTCTCAACTCAACCAGCGCTAGAAAGGTACATTACCCAGTAATATAATGCAAAATTCTAAGAACGAGGGGCAGTGTATGGCAGTGACTACACGTTATGGCAAGCAGACCATTGATCCTATGATGCTAGTTGTTGATGAAGATGTTTGTTGGGAGATGGTGGAGAGTGAGAATGTTGAGATTAGAGATGTTCGTGCTAAGGATGGGGCAAGTGATGTAGTTCTAATACCATAGAAGTTGAAACCCATTAATAAATATCCTCTTCCCTTTCCTCATAAATTCAAGAAGAATGAGGAGGAAGGTAAATTCAAGCATTTTCTCTCCATGCTGAAATAACTCTCCATCAACATCCCTCTGATTGAAGCATTGGAGAAGATGTCTGGATACACAAAGTTCATAAAGGACTTGGTCACAAAGAAGCATACTGTGAGTCGGGAGCTCTCTCAAGAGATTTTGTAGTGCGATATCCACAAAGTCCTTGGTGAAGAAGCGATAGGATCTTAGAGCATTCACCATTCCCTTCACCATCAGAGATGTCGAGTTCGCAAAGGCACTATATGATCTAGGTGCTAGCATAAATCTGATCCCTCTTGCAGTTTTTAGGTAGCTAGGTTTGGGAGCCCCTACCCCTACAAATATGTAATTTTTGATGGTTGATGGGATAGTAAAGAAGCTTGTGGGGATACTATACGACGTTCTTGTCAAAGTTGAGAAATTTATATTCCCCGTAGACTTTGTAATCCTAGATTGTGAGGTCGACTTCGAAGTCTCACTCATCTTGGGAAGGCCTTTCCTAGCATCCAGATGAGCTCTAATGGATATGGAATCAGGCCAACTCAGGTTTTGATTGAATGATAAAGAAGTCATCTTCAACATCTATCAGTTAATGAAGCGGCTTGATGAACTGAAGATGGAGGTTTGGGCCATTGATAAAGTCTGAGTAATCAAGTGGTCCAAGTCGTGTCGCGACAATAAATCAGGCACTATATAGGAGGTAACCCAAGATACTTTATAATAGTGGTAGTTTTTGTTTTGTTTTTAATTTTAGACATGTAGGTAGTTTAATTTTTGGCATTTTTGTTGTAATTTATGGACATTAGACTGGTGGCATATAGGGTAAAATTGTGTTTTGTGAAGCTTACGCAGGTATAGGACCAAGTCAACCATCTTAGGCTGAGAAGGCAATAATAAGTGATTTTACAACTGGTTCTACGGGTCGTATGCCACAGTAAGACCCATACATCAACTCGTAGAACATTCTAGTGAACAGATTTATGTGCACTAGAGTCCATGAGCCAACTTTATAGCCCATAAAAATAACTACGGGCCATGAATGGGGCTCGTGGATCCAAAGTAAGTTTTCTACCTTTAGACTGAGTGTTGGAGGTTCTACGACTTACTTTATGAGTCATATTTCATTATACGACTTGTAAATTGGCTCGAAGAACCCAATTCCCAATTAGGGTTTTTGGCTACCTACAAAATTGGGATCTATGAGTCATAGAATATTCTATGGCCCATAATCGAGGTTTCATAGAGTCGGGCTCAGTCCTTTTAAACCGACCTAGTAATGGTATAAAAAGGGGTCAAATTTTATTTAACCCCAAATTTCGCCTAAAATTTCAAAAAAAACCCAATCCCTTTCAACCCTAAGATTTTCTCGATCACCCTCATTGTCCGGTCATTGTCAAATTTTTTTGACAACTTTTCCAGCCACCTCCGACACCTAGGATTTTGCACCCTCTCAAATTCCACCATCAATTTCAACCTATTTTTCTCTAATTATAGTAAGTCCTCAGTCCTAAAACCTTTGAACTAGCAAAATTAGTTTGAATTAGTTGAAAATTTTTATGGGCATGGTGTGCTTAACTTAATAATTGCAAATTTGTGATTGTCCTTGTGTCGTTGGTAATACTCTGATTTAAATGTTGAAATAGGTGTGGAATTGTGTTGTATGCCAAAAAATTTTATGTGTGGCCATGACCGACGTATTTTGAATAATACTCTGTGGAAAACCATGTCATCACATGTCATTTGAGTTGAATGAACCTGTTTGAAAAATTGATATGTGACTACATGTGTGTGTTTTGATTGCTAATCATTCAAATTGTGTCAAATTGCTAAATAAAAATGCAAAATGAAATTCGATAGGGTTATATGTGATCATTGCATTAGAGGTGTTGGGTATTTCTGAAATCTTGTGAGGATACATGTGTGTTTTGCTTCGATGTTGATATCATTGTTAAATGGTCATTTTAGGGACCCGTTTGATGAACTTGGAAATCTATGTTTTTGGAGAGTCACTTTATGAGGGTCTTATACGGCCTATGGAGCATTCCACGAGTCGTAGTTGCCCCTCATAAGAAGTTCTAGAAACTTGAAATTTTTGGGATCTCATCAAATGAGACCTTCTACAAACCAAAGATTGATATATGACTCATAGATAAGTCTCGTATGGGCCTGCCTGCATAAACCAAGTACTAGAGTGTCATCTACGACCTAGTTTTATGACTCATAAAAGCTTTTACGAGTCGTACCTGGTGTCATAGATATCATTCCAGTAATCAGATTTACTAGACTTTTTTCTCTACGAGGACCTTCTAAGGCTCATAGTTTTCACTACGGCCCGTAAAGGAGCCCTCATAGACCCTTGTGTGCCAAGTTCTGAGATGTCTTTGTGTTTCATTCCTTGACTCGTAGGGCTAATCATGTTTGCTAAATATGTGTTTTTTAGGTACCATGGCCCCAAAGCGCAGATGAGATGAGATACGAGCCACGAGGGAGCAGCTACATGATGAGCCTACGAACATCGAGGCCACTCCTGAGTCTAGTGGATTGTTAGAGGAGCTTAGCGTCCATCTCGATGTGGGTGTCGAGCTTCATCAAACATGGAATGTCACCAGACAGGTTGGGCATCTCCAGAGCTACGTAATTATGGTCCATCTTTCGAAGTCTGATGAGGGAGATGATAGGGCCAACAGCTCAGTACAGATGACCTCATCCGAGAGAGGGTCTGAGCTAGGATCCGAAGAGGGGTCAGACTCCGATTCTACTTTATCCCCTCGAATACCACCCCCACCTCCGGATGCTTGATCTAGTCAGTGGTACGTCAAGGGCATGTAGACTATATACTCTAAGGATATACAAACGAACGAGTGAGGCCGACCAACTAGTTCTATTTTTTCGGAGCCCCAAGTCATCACCTCTGGACTTAATATTGTCTCAGACCTCCAGGACACAATCACCAAATATAGGCTCTAGTGGTTAGCAGAGCTATCGGGGAAGTACTCCCCGGCCATAGTTCGTGAGTTCTTCATCTCTTATGCTGCCACAATTCTCAGCTCTTTTACCAAGAGGAAGATACCCCTCACCCAGCCTCGGCCGATATATATTAGGGTGAGGGGTCGTCGGGTGGATATCTGAAAGGCCACTATTCGCCGCATGCTTTTTGGGCCAGAGTTCCCAGCCCCCAGGTCTATAGTAGAGTTTGATAAGAGAGTGGGGCATACTAGGGATACCACCCTTATGAGAGACCTGATTCGCAGAGCTGGTTTGATGAGACGGGTAACCGACCAGATTACAGAGCAGGGCTCAGACCCTGAGTGGATAGCTACATCAGCGAAGCCTATTGTGAAGGCCTCACTCAACTTCATCGTCAAATTCTGGTGGGCTATAGTGAGGTCACGAATCTTGCCTACACTAGCAGATAATACATTGATGTTGAACTGTATCGTTATGTTTGCCAGCATCTTGGTTGGCTATGAGATAGATTGGACCCTATTGATTGCTAAGCAGATACATTAGGTAGCCTTGAAGAGGTCCACCTTCATCCCTTTCCCATGCCTTATTTAAAGACTATGTTTGGAGGCGGGGGTGGAAATTCTTCATCATGAGAACTCAATTATAGAGGTTTGGAGGACATTGGACGCCATCCTGATAAAGGTTGATGATAATTCGGTGGCACTCTGATGGGCACCACGACCACCAGTTCATGTGCCTGAGATGTTTGCCGCAACGCCACCGCCTGAGCCTCTTTCTCCATCTACCACTGTTGCTCTCATTGTTGAGTAGATAGAGACTAATGTCATAGTATTTATTTCCACCCCGACAACACCCGCTAGCATGGTATTGTTACGATAACATTCATACAGGTCGTGGTGCATAGACAAGCCCGTACTGAATCCCAGTTAGCTCTGTTACTATAGAATACTGTAACAACCCAAACATTTTTGAAATATACTTATCGTTGGATTCTATGATGTACTACAAGTCATGGTTGAGTTTTGGTAGCCACGGGTTGAGTTTAAGTGGCCGAATGCAAATTGGGCTAGTTATTGGCCTAGAGGGACAGTTTTGGCAGTGTACTTCAAACAATCATAACTTTTGATGTGGATGAACCATGTGAGCTTCTACACATCAAATTGAAGCTCTTTGGGTTAGCTTTGCAACACAAGTAGTTTCACTCAATTTGGAGTTCAGATGAGGGAGATATGGCCCAAACAGTGAGACTATCTGAAATTCGGAAACCATTGGAGAAAGCTTCAGAATCATGGCCAAGGACAACGACACGGGCCGTGAAACTTTGCACGGCTCGTCTAGGGTATATTCAAGTGTTCCAATGAGCTAGAGGTGGCCTGGAACCACCCCTAAGCCAAGTCTAAGTCAACGGAACCTTGGACGGTCCGTCTGGAGCCAAACGGCTCGTGTACTGCCTCGTGAAGTGAGGCAATAGCTTGGCCAAGCCAAGGGTGATATTTTGAGGCTAAGTATGGTTGAACGGTACCTTGCACGGCCAGTCACACCTCAAACGGTCCGTCAAGTGCCTTGTGAAGTGTTACAGAAAGTCCTCCAAGAGTTTGCGTTGGAGAAATTGGCTAAGGAAGGTTGGACGGTTGGGCCAGAAGGCTCGTGCACTGGTTGTCGGGAACTGTAGCACCGTTTGACACTGTTTAGTTCCAGAAATTTGCATTTTATTAATGGTATTTTCCCAAGCCCCTTTTTGGTCCCCTAAAGTCTCCTAAACCCCTAAACTATTCCCCAAACCCTTATTCATTCATTCAAACGCTCCTATACACTATCTTAAGATCCTAAGACTCTCTTGGCCTCTATTGAAGCTAGCTTGTAGAATTTTGGGAAGAAGACTTGATTAAGCTTGATCTTGTTGATTAGTTAGTGGAAATAAGGTATGTGGGATTTGTTTCAAGGATCCTCTTTGATCCTTGAATATCCTAAGAATCCTAACCCTTTTAAATTGATTTTATGCTTTTCAATTGGTTATGGGTTCTTTCAATATTGTTGTAGATTAGTTTTGGGACTTGAGTGTTGTAGATCTTTAGGTGATTTAAACATGATTTTACACTTGAATTCATGGATGATTTATGAAACCCTTATTTTTCAACTTGCATGTT
>JBCEWC010009520.1:0-18655 GCA_038996855.1 Solanum aculeatissimum
TCAAAATTTAAAGAACCCATAACTTAAAGAAACTTAAAATCAAAAATTAAAGAGTAGGGTTCTTGGGTCTTCATGGAAGAAAGGGAATCCATGAATCAAATCTACATACCTTGAATTTAAGCAAGAGGATTGAAGAATTAAGCAAGCAAGGTGATCTTCCCCAACTATCTTCAACTTTTCAACAATGGAGGCCAAGAGAATTTAGGAAATTTCAAAGTGTAATGGAGAGTGTTAGAATGGATTAAAAGGGGTTAGGGTTAGGTTAAGGGGATTTAGGGGACCTTAGAAAACCTAAAAGGGGCATAGGAATTAATTAAATTACGAATTAACCATTAATGAAACGGACTAATTAACTGTAACACAGTGTCTCATGGAAGGCATCAGTGGTCCATCCAGTGGTACACGGTCCGTGTACCTGTTCGTGTACCTTGCCTTAGTCTCGTCTTCGGCCTGAACTCTCGATGACTTTCTGGACAACTTCACGGGAGGGTCTCATGGACCGTGTGGCTTCACATACACTGTGTACTAGTCCGTGGAGCCACACATGGCCTAGGACCATCCCCAAAACCAGGCCAACTCACTGCCTCACTCCACGGAACCCCCTCACGGTCTATTTGGAGTCGCACGGACCGTAGGGTTATCCGTGGGACTTAACTTGGTCTATGGGTTGGAACCTAACCACCTTGAACCCACTGGATCATCACACGGCTACCCTCACGTACCGTGGACCCTCACACAGTCCGTGATCCATCCCTTAGCTTAGTTTCCAGAACTTGTTTCCAGCGTTCTTCGAATTGTGGGCAGTCTCACTGTTTTGGCCATAACTTTCTCATACAAACTTCAAATGGAGTGAGACCAGTTGCGTTGCGAAGATAACTCAAAGATATTCAATTTTATATATACTAGTCCACACAGTTAGTCCCTTACCAAAAGTTATGATTCCTCAAAGTACACTGCTCAAACGACCTCTCTAGGCCACCAAATGGTCCGTTTTGCATTCGACCACTTAAGCTCAACCCATGGCTACAAAAATTCAACCATGACCAGTCCAACACCATAAAATATCAACCATTGAGAAATTTGAAAATGTTCGGGTTGTTAGAGACAGTTTGTGGTCACCTACCCTGAGATAGAGCACTTAAGAGGCAGGACCATTAGAGTCGAGCAGTTCAGGCACCTCTTCCAACATCAGACAGTGTTGACAGGTCTAGATCTACTTAAATAGGTCATGATAGTTCTCTTAGTTTTGTTAGATGTGGTGGTTCCTCAGGACAGTCATCTCAGGGATGGGATTATAGAGCATATTATTTTTATGATGAGGTTGGGAACTTCACCAACTATTTTTCACATTGTGTTTTTACCACTCATACTTTAGGGTCCTAGATAGCCTCTCCAACCTCAGCACTAGTAGTTAGAGATACCTATCAAGGCATGAGGGAAGGTACCAAAGGTGGATATGGCACTGTGAGTGGTAGAGCGTATGGAGGCCCACAGACTAGTGGTGGCCATAGAGTTTGCTATATTGTTTCGAATAGAGCTGAGGCAGAGGAGTCTGGTGAAGTTATCATGGGTGTGGATCTTGTATGCCACCATTCAGCTTTGGTTTTATTTTATCCAAGATTTACTTATTCTTATGTGTTGACTTATTTTGCTTTAGATGTTGATATTATGTGTGAGCTACTCGTTGAACTTATATGTGTTTCCACCCTGGTAGGTAAATCTTTAGTAGTAAATCGGGTGCACCTAGGGTGTGTTGTGCATTTTATGGAGTGAGATACTATTGTAGACTTGATATTGTTAGATATGGTGGACTTTGATGTAATATTTGGTACGGATTGGTTATTTCCTTATTATGTTGTTCTTGATAGTCATAATAAGACAGTGACTTTATCTTGTCTAGAGTTACCTTAGTTGGTGTGGATCGGAGCACCTGGATCTTATCCTAAGGGAGTTATTTGTTACATGCATGTGTGTCGATTGATGGATATGGGTTGTTTGTATTATTTAGCTCATGTTTTAGTTGTTCTCAAGAGTCCCCATTTTTAGAGGTCACCAGGATTGCTTGAGCTTTTATGGATGTCTTCCCAACTGATTTGCCAGGTGTTCCTCTTGATCGTGATATAGACTTTTCTATTGACGTGGAGTCAGGCACCAAGCCCATATGTATTCCTCTTTATCAAATGGCTCTAGCTGAATTAAATTAGTTGAAGGACCAATGGGCAGATTTGCTGAAAAAGGGATTTATTCATTCGAGTGTGTCTCCTTGGGGTGCTCCTATCTTATTTGTGATGAAGAAGGATGACACTTTATATATGTGTATTGACTATCGCCTGCTGAACAAAGTGACTATCAAAAATAAATATACCTTACCTCACATTGATGATCTTTTTTACCAGTTACAGGGTGACTCAATATTCTCCACTATTAATTTGAGGTTCGGTTATCAGTAGTTGAGATTTCGGGAGTCTGATATCCTGAAGATAGCTTTTTAGACTCTTTTTGGGTATTATGGGTTCGTGGTTATGTCTTTCAGGTTTACTAATGCCCCTGCTTCTTTTATGGAGCTGATGAACCGAGTATTCAGGACATATTTGGACATCTTTGTAATTCTGGTCATAGATGATATCTTGGTTTATTCCAAGAGCGAGGTCAATCATGTTCAACACTTGAGGATTGCACTCTAGAGATTGAGGGATGAGAAGTTGTATGCAAAGTTCTCTAAGTGTGAGTTTTATTTTGAGTCTGTTGTTTTTCTTGGGAACATTTTGTCCAAAGAAGGTATTATGGTTGATCCAGCTAAATGGCAGTTGTTCGTATCTGGGCTAGGACTACTTTTATTATTGATATTTAGAGTTTCCTTGGGTTGGTAGGGTATTATCGATGGTTCATTTAGGGTTTTTTCTCTATAGCAGTTCCGTTAACTATATTAACTCAAAAGACTGTGTCATTTCAGCGGTCAGATTATTATGAGGTAAGCTGTCAAAAGCTCAAGGATTTATTGACTTCAACACCTATTCTTGTTTTACCCGAGGAGGGAGTACCATTCATGATATATTATGATGCTTTTGGTATGGGTTTGGGTGGTGTATTGATGCAGAGGGGAAAGGTGATAGCTTATGATTCTAGACAGTTGAAGGTGCACAAAACAAACTACCCTACCAATGACTTAGAGTTGGTTGTAGTTGTATTTATGTTGAAGTTGTGGCAACATTATCTCGATGTGGTGCATTATGAGATCTTCACCTATTACCGAAGTCTGAAATATTTCTTTTCTCAGCCTAACTTGAATATAAGATAGCGTAGGTGGTTGGAGTTGCTTAAGGATTATGATATCTCTACCTTATATCACTCCGGGATGGCTAATATTGTGGTTGATGCTTAGAGCTGAAAGGCTACTAGTATGGAGAGTTTGGCACTATTGAGGATTGAGAAGACACCCTCAGCCTTAGAGGTTCAGTCGTTTACTAGAGAAATGGATCGGTTTGATATTTCTCCTTCCCATTGTATTTTTGCTTTAGTTGAGGCTAGATCTTTCTTATTTGATCAGTTTTGTGCTCATCAATTTGATGACCCCATGTTATGCTTTATTTGTGACAAAGTGTTAAGGGGAGAAGCCAAGGAAACTATTATTAATTTTGTAGGTATTTTAACGATAAATGATAGAGTTTGTGTACACAAAGTGGGATATTGGGTGAGACTGATAGTTGATGAGGCCCATTGTGCTAGGTACACCCTCCACCTGGGAGTGGCTAATATGTACCATGACTTAAAACAACATTATTTGTGGTTTGGGATCAGAAGGGACATAACTGAGTTTGTGGCAAAGTGTTTGATTTGCCAACAAGTGAAGTTTTAACACCAAAAGCCCGATGAATCAATGCAAAAGTTGCCTATTCTCGAGTGGAAGTGGGAAAGAGTGACTATGGACTTTGTTACAGGTTTGCCAATAGATTTTGGCATGTTTGATTCAGTTTGGGTAGTTCTTGATCGTTTGATTAAGTCGGCTAACATTTTACTGGTGAAGAATGATTAGCTACAAAAATACAGCACTTCTAATGCTTAAAACATGGAATATTGCGTGTTCACAAAGTGATGTTAGTATATTTTATGTGTTTCAATGTTTATTTTGAAGGATTATAGAGTTGCATGGTGTTTTAGGAAAAATGTGTTGAAATAATAGTTTTTGATGATCCACGGAACACTTTACGGGTCGTGGAATAGTTCATGGGTCGTAAGAGGAGGTTTGTTGTAATTTCAAGTGAAGGGTGATTTTCTTAATAATATTCTATGAGTGATGTAAATGATCTGTAAAACAATCCATGAGCCATATAGTTGAAGTAGTGCCATGAGGATAAAAAAGTAGAGAAGTGTTGAAAGTCCATCAGACAAAACCCTCAACGGTTCTTAGAATCTTATATGACCCATAGATGGGTCTCATAGAGGATAACTCCAGGTTGCAGTTGAGATCCATGAAACCCTGACATACAAGCCATGGAGCATAGTATGAGTCGTAGACATACTCGTGGAGTGTGCTGATATAGTTTTCCTATTTCAGTTTTGTTTTGTATTTTAGACACTATAAATAGGGTTTTAGGTTATTTTTCATTAAGTTTCCACAGATTTCGTACTAATTCATAATTTTTAGTAGTTTTAGAGAGACAGAAATAACGTTTGAGTTCTTGATTATTATTTTAATTTCTATCAAAGGGTTGGATTTCTTATTCATCAATTCCTTCGTATAAGTGCTAAATTATGCTATTCTATATCATGATTCTAGCATCTACACAAATTATGATTAGCTAAATTTACAACCAGGGTTGTAGGAACCATGAAGAACTAATAAGGTAAAATTGGGTAATTTGTGTTTCTTAGAAGGGGTGTATGAATGTATTAGTTATTTCTCTTCACTTTAACGGATTTTAATGGAAGGCCAATTTTAGAACCTGCTTAGTGTTACTTTCCGTATCAAGGAGGTAATGAATAAGAACAGAGAATAATTAACATTATTTGATTGAGTTATTCTCGTCTAATCAATCAAACTGGATCGGGGGGAGGTTGTACTGGGATAATAGGTAAGGCTTAGTAATGTCACAATGCAGAAATGTATCAAATCCCGTAGTGAAATTTACCTCTACATTAGATCAAATGATTAGGGAAACTTAACTTACCGTCATATCTTTATACACTAGAAAAGATCACAATTATCTGGTAATACCGAGTTAGGGAATCATGGGGAACACATCAACATAGTTAGCTCTTCTACTGGTTATACAACATTTGTATTATCTTAGTTATTTGTTATTTTCAATTGCAAAACCCCCCTCTAGGAGATAAGTAGGTTAATCACCCAACTTTACAATTGAACTATTCTGGAGTCTACCATATTCCCCATGGGATTCGACCCTAACCTTGCTTAGGTTATTTACTTGACAGCAGCTGCTTTAACCATAAAAGGAGGTATAGCTTGAGTGACATCAAGTATTTGGGCATCGTTGTCGGGGAATACGACTAGACTTGTTTAGTTTAAGTAATTTGGGGATTAATCCTTATTTCCCTCATTTTATGTTTCTTGTTATTTTTGTTTTGTTTCAGCGTGCAGGTGTAGTGTATGCACAACAATCGGAGCCTAGGCAATCCTTTGACCCCGTTTGACTCAAAGAACCAAAGGACGCTAAGAAGAATATCATAGGATAATGCGAAGAATGTTGTTGATGATGCGATGAATGCAACACTCAATCTGAACAATGACAACCCACTTCCACTAAATCCACCACCACAGGGTTCTCCAGCCACAGCAAATCAATAGAATCAATATCGGCTTGACCCTATGGAAATAGATATCACGGGAGCCATTGTGTTACCTTCACTGTTGAATGATACTCAGTTCATCGTGTTGAGTGGGTTGCTATAGATACTATAGAATTGCAAGTTGTTCATGGGCCTACCATAAGAGGATCTGCATAACCATCTATGTAATGTTGTGTTCATCTATAAGAGCATGATGTGAAACCAAAATTTGTCCATAGATTTCATTGTGTGCCGTGTTTTTCCACTGTCTCTCATAGGCAATGCAACACTATGGTTACTCGAGCTCCCACAGAGTTCAATCACCACTTGGGCAAAACTGCAGAGGGCCTTTTTGGAGAGGTTCTTTCCAATATAAATAAAGTACAGTAGAAAGCACATATCAACAATTTCGAGTAGGTGTTTGGTGATTAACTCAATACCAAGTAGGAGAGATTTACTAAATGCTTGAGGAGTCTCCTAGACCACAAAATTGTTGATGAAGCGATGGTGGAGATCTTTTACAGAGCCTTGGATGAGAATAGCTAGGTTGTTGCTGACACAATTATGGGAGGCTCGTTCATAGATTGTTTGATTTAGGAAGTCATACAAAGGATGGAGAGAGTGGTCAAGATGAATTTTAGATCGGGGACTAGGGACAAAGCTACTACAAAGAGTGCATTCTCAGTCAGCGCTAGTTCGACGGATGCAAGAGTAAGTCAAGAAGTTATGCAAGATCCTGCACGAATTAATACTAATATGGAGTTGTTGATAAAGAAGAACCAACAATGAGTAAATGCAGTATCCTATCATCCTCCACAATAATCCATGTATGAGGAGCCTTATTGTGAGGAGGACACTTGTTTTGTTGAAGATCAGATAGCGGGTTTCTGGACCAATACCCAAGGGTCCAATTAGGAATTTTTGTGCCAAGGTCAAGGAAACCAAGGTAAGAACTTTGGTAGAGATGACGCCTTCAAAGACAACAACAGAGATGGCTACTATTACAGGAATAGGGGCCAAGATAGAGATGTTAAATGGGGACGCAGAGATGGCTACATGAATGGTCCATATGTTCCACCACACAATCAAGATTCTTGTGTAGGCATATCTCATGTTGAGGAGATGTTTGATCATCTGCTAAAGAAAGTTGATGCTTAGGATGAAACACTAAGGGGGATGAAGTCTGACATCTTTAGAATTATTTAAAAGATTCAGTCTCATTTATGGTTATCAAGCAGCTTGAGTAGCAGTTCGGTCAAATTTTGACTCAACTAAACTAGCGCCAGAAAGGTACGTTTCCAAGCAATACAATTAAAAATCCTAAGAATCAGGCGCAATGTATGACAGTCATGATTCGTGGTGGAAAACAGGCTATTAACCCTGCAATGCTAATTGATGATAATGTTATCCGTGAGGAGATGATCGAGAGTGAGCATACTGGTGATGGATATTTTCATGCTAAGGATAGGGAGAGTGACATAGCGCCAACACCATAGAAGGTAAAACCAATTCCTAGACCTCCTCCTCCCTTCCCTCATAGACTCAAGAAAAAGGAGGAGGAAGGTAAATTCAAACACTTCCTCTTCATTATTAGACAACTCTCCATCAACATCCCTTTGCTTGAAGCATTGGAGAAAATACCTAGCTACACAAAGTTTATGAAGGATCTGGTCATAAAGAAGCATACTGTGAATTAGGATCTTTAACAATGCAGTACAATTTCCACAAGGTCCTTGGTGCAGAAACGAGAAGACCCTAGAGCATTCACCATTCCTGAACCATAGGAGATGTTGAATTCGCAAGGACATTATAAGATCTTGATACCAGCATAAATTTGATGCCCCTTGCAGTCTTTAGGAAGTTAGGCTTTGGATCCCCTATACCTACAACTATAGGGTTGTTGATGGACGACTAAAAGGTAAAGAAGCCTGTCGGGATACTATACCACATCCTTGTCAAGGTGGAGAAATTTATATTCCCCACAGAATTTAAGATCCTAGATTACGAGGTCGACTTCAAAGTCCCAATCATCTTGGGAAGGCTTTTCCTAGTTACTGGACGAGCCTTGGTGGACATGGAATCTGGCTGACTTAAGTTGAGATTGAACAATGAAGAAGTCATCTTCAATATCTATCTGTTAATAAAGCAGCCAGATGAGCTAATAATGGAGATTTGGGCCATTGATGAAGTCTGAGTAATCATATGGTCCAAGTCGTGTTGCGACAATAAATGAGGTACTACTTGGGAGACAACCCAAGATACTATGTAATATTAGTAGTTTTTGTTTTGTTTATAGTTTTTGGACTTGTAGGTAGCTTAATATTTGCTCTATGGTTGTACTTTATGGACATTGTACTGATGACATATAGGGTAATAATGTATTTTGTGCATTTTATGCAGGTACAGGACTAAGTTAGTCATTTCGAGCTGAATAGGCAACAAAGGGTGATTTTACACTGGTTTTATGGGTCGTATGTCAATGTACGACTCGTACACCAGCTCGTAGTAAATTCTAGTTAGAAAAACTTATGTGCACTAAAGTCCATGAGCAAACTTTATGGCCCATAGAACAAACTATGGGACGTGAATGGGGCTCGTGGAACCCAGGTAAGTTTTCCAATTTTTGGCCAAGTATCGAGGGGTTCTGCAAAACCCTCTTATGAGTCACAATTTATTATAAATTTCGTAAAAGGTCAAGACCCATCCCCAAACTAGAGTTTAGGCCTCCTAAAAACCATGATCTATGAGCAATAGAATACTCTACAGCCTATAATCAGGGTTTCGTAGGACCAAGCCTAGTTCTTATAAACTGACCCGGGCAGCATATACCCTATTTTACCCAAAGAATTCCCTAAATACCCGACCCCATCATACCCTACGTGTGTTTTGATCAGCAAAGTCTGGCACCAGCAACATTTCTCGCCAAAACTTTGGCGACCCTAAACAAACTAGGGTTTCAGCCCCTTTCTGCCTCCTCCTTCTAATTCCACCAACTTGCACACATTTTTGGTAAGTTCTTGAGTTGACATCCTAGAACTATTCAAATTTGGGAAAATTTTAGTTGAATGATTGACGGGTAGGGTGTTCCTGATGTGATAATGAGGAATTGTGGGTTGTCTTTGCTTGGGTTTGATGTTTGAATATGAAAATTGGAGTTTTTGCCCATATTTAGAATAACATTAGTGGCCAAAAAATGTGTCGGTAGTCGTATCGTGTTTAAATATAGTCACATGCCTATGAAATTGAATGAATTTTATTGATATACTTTACATGTGATTACATGAACATGTTTGTATGGATAAATGTGTCAAAATAGTGTCAAATCGCTAAGTTAACATGCTAAAAATAATTTGATGGGGTTAATTTTGAAAGTTTGCATATGGGAGAGGGTGTGTATATGAAATTACGTTCGGGTGTGTGTGAGTCATTGCTTCGATGCTGATAAATTTGTATAAAGGTTGATATAGGACCTGTGTGACGAACCTAGAAATTATGGAGTCTGGAAGTTTCAGTCCACGAAAGTTTTTTATAGCCCGTAGACTATTCCATGAGTCGTACTTTCCTCACGTAGGAAATTCTAAAAACTCAAAATTTTTGGGATATCATCAGATGAGAACTTCTATGAGTCATAGATTGTTCTACAACTCGTAGATAGTTCTCATAGGAGCCTACCTGCTTGAGACCTGACCTAGAGTCTCATCTACGACCCGTAGAGTATTCTACGAGTCGTACCTAGCATCATAGATTATATCAATAACTTAAAATTTTAGACATTGCTTCTACAAGAGAACTTTACGGCTCGTAGTCTTTTCTACGTCTTGTAAAGGGACCCTCGTAAACCCCTGTATTCCAAGTTCTATCATGATTTTGTTTTTCATTGCTTGATTCATGGGGCTAATCATGTGTGCTAAATATGTACTTTTCAGGTACTATGGCCTAAAAGTCGAGACATAATGAGATTAGAGCCATGTCGGAGCGGTTGCATGATGAGCCCATGGACTCTGAGGCCGCTCCTGAGGCTAGAGGCTCAATAAAGGAGCTTGGAATCCAACCAGATTCAGACATCTAGCAACGATAGACATAGGCCACCACCAGGAAGGCCCAGTCTCAGGATATTATGGTTTTTCCTCCCTAGTCTGATGAGGGTGGTGACAGGGCCACATCTCTATTCAGATGACCTCTTTGGAGAGAGGGTTCGAGTGGGATATGGGGAAGGGTCAGACTCTACTTCCACTTTCAGTGCCTCGAGAACCTGTCTTACCTCCAGATGTACGATCTAGTCGATGGTGCATTGATGGAACACAAGCCATCTCTGTGGAGGATATTCAGCAGAATGAGCAAGGTCGACCAACTCGCTACATATTCGAGGAACCACGAGTCATAACTACTAGACTCGACAGTGTCCAAAGCTGGAGGTTATGATTTCTAGATACATGATCCAGTGGTTGGCAGAGCCATTAGGGAGGTACTCATCAGTTATGATTTGAGAGTTCTTTGACTCCTACGCCATCACAGTACTCAGCTCTCTTCCCAAGGGAAAGAAGCCCCTAACCCAGCCTCGACTAACACATGTGATGGTGAAGGGTCGGTAGAAGGACATTTTAGAGACTACCATCCGCCAAATGTTGTTTGGTCCTAAGTTCCCAACCCCCAATAGTACAACATAGTTTGATCGAAGATTGGGGAAGACCAGGGACTTAGGAATTATGAGGGACTAGACTCAACGAGCCAGACTCATTTGATAGGTTGTCGATCAGTTCACAGCAAAGGGGTCAGACTCCAAGTTGATAGCTACATTTGCAGAGCCTATAGAAAAGCCTTCGCTTAGTTTTCTCACCAAATTTTTATGGGCGATTGTTAGATCACGGATCAATCCTACTCTTGCAGATAACACTTTTACGTTGTACCATACAGTTCTAGCTACCAGTATCATGGCTAGCTATGAAGTTAGTTGGGTCATGTTAATTGTTGAGCGGATTCACCAGGTGGCTCTAAAGGGGTCTACATCCATCCCCTTCCTGTGACTTATCTACAAGTTATGCTTACAGGAGGGGGTGGAGGTTCTTCACTATGTGAACATTATAGTAAAGGTTTAGAGGACACTAGATTCCAACCTAATAAAGGTTGATGATAATTTGGTGGCACTTCAATGAGCACCGTGAGCACAAGTTCCTATGCTAGAGATGTTTGCCCCAATGCCACTGCCTAAGCTTTCGACCACCACCACCACTGCTTTACCTATTGCCAAAGGGCCCGCCAAGGCTGAGACAAAAATAAAAAGGGGGCCCACTACTGATATTCCTATGCCAGAGGCTGCACCAACTTCTTCAACACCCACTGGCATAATATTCATGTATGTGGCATCACTACAGGCCCTGGTATAGAGACAGGCCCCCACAGAGTGACAAATGACTCAATTATTACAACAGTTGAGGTTCTAGGTCTGTCAGGTTATTTCTGAGGCCGAGAGCTGCATGCAGGGGTTCTCGGTCGTAGCTATTTAGGATCGAGTTAGACCTGTGGACACCTGCATAAATGTATTTGAGAGGCAGGTCCAGCAAAGCCTCAACTAGGCATAGCCCATCGATATGATGACCATCCAGACAAAGATTCAACATCTCCATGCCCTAATGAGTGCAACACTGGCCATGATAATTGAGATCCCACAGGTAGCACTTGTTGAGATTGTGGTAAATTTGTTTGCTCCAGAGGAGACACCACTGCCTTCCCTCAGGAATAGGACCCACACAGATGACTCAGATGCTCTGAGATTAGAGGTAAGGGTAATATATAAGCAACAATTAAAGCTCGCTAGACTACGATTGATATAGGATGAAGAGATTAGGTGAGCTAGTGAGCTGCAGAGATGAGGGGTGCTGGACCCTCAAGACATGCTCCGATAGTTGAGAAGTCCACCAGGGATGTTGAGGGTGGACAACCCTCATATAGAGAGAGGCGCTTAGGTGCCCAGGTATGTTTTATTTAACTCATATTATTTACTTTTGATATTCTATGTGCATTAGGGAGAATGCATATCTTTTTCTATGGGGTGTGTGTAGTTATAGGCCTCAGTGAAATTTGAGTAACCTTGGCCTATAACTATCCCAATTGTTTATGTCAATGGGTTTTCTTGTCTGTGTTCGTTTTCCCTGCAGATATTTACTTTCTGTTGAACTGGCATGTTTAGGATGTTTAGGTAGTATTAGTAGCCTACAATACTGATATTTATTGCATATGTTTGTTTTTGTTGATAAATGATACCTACAAAAATCTTTGATTAGTTAGTCTTGATAGCAACTATGCATGTTTGATTATTTGGCAATGCTTGTTCTGATATGTTGGGCATAATTGTGATAAAAAACATGATCTGAGAGTCTGCATTGACATGTAAGCAATGCCATGTGTAAGTGAGCTTAAATTTCATGATTCCTATATTGTATTTCAATTTAGAACTTGCTCTATTATTGTGACTTAGACCATAGGTTAGTTGGTTGGGAATGTATCTTAGGCCATTGTTCTTACAAGTCCACTTGGCCTATATAATCGACCAAATGTGTAGTTTATCCCTTGATCCTTATGTTTAAGCCTAACATGAACCTCTTGTTTTGTAAAAACCTAAGTAACCTAACCTTGATGAATGATAAATCCTACAATTATCCAAGGTCCTTCCTTGAACATTGTGCACCTCGACTGAGGCAAAAGGCCTATGTTGAGGGAAGCTACCAAAAGTGGTCCTAGTTCCGAGGATGTATATTGTGCATCTCAACTCAGACCAAAAGCCTAAGTTGAGGGTGGCTAGTGAAAGGAATATCATAAAATGAGGGGGAAACTAGTGATACAGAATTGAGGAAGAAATTTTTTAAAAAAAAGTACAAGAAAAATAAATAAATAAATAAAAAGTTATTTGATCAGTGTGCTAAAAATAAAAAGACTTTGAAAAATAAAGGCATTGTGCAAAAAATGAGAATAAGGCACCCAAAGAGGCTTTAAAATGGAGCAAAAAGGGGAATAAAAAAATGTATAGGTAAGTAGGGAAAGTATAGAAAATGCAGTGTCAAGAAGGGCTATTAGTCACTATGTTCCTAAAATATCACACAAAAGTCCCCTGAGCCTATATTACAAGCTTAGAAAGTACTAAATTGATCCTAGTCCAATTAGCCAAAGGTCATAGTCTTGATTATAGGGGAAAGCATATGGTATTGATCGTATTTGAATATCTTGTGTGAGAGTGAGTGATTTTGTGTAGTCCCAAGTATTGAATCTGAAAAACATCATCTTGAGTGGAAATGGGACTTCTTCTTGTAAGGGAACTTGCACTACATTGTTGATACCTGACTAAGTCAATGACTGTTTCTTATTTATAATTGTATAACTTGTCATAGTTGCACTGTTATGCATATTAATCTGCACTAGTTTGCCTGATAGATATTTGATATGTATTTAAAAGTGGTATGGGTATTTGTGCTTGAGTTTGGTGAAATTTGTGTCATTAGGTTGAGGTCTGTGTGTCTCTTTATTGATTATGTAGATTGAGTCTGTCACTTAAGTACAAGCAACAATTTTAAGTTGAGAGTGTTGATGTGCTGTAAAAATATAACACTTCTGATGCTTAAAACTTGGATTTTAGTGTATTCTCAAAGCTATGTTAGTAGATTTGATTTATTTTTATATTTGTTTTGAAGTATTATAGGGTTGACATAGTTTTTTTGGGAATAATGTACTAACACAACAATATTTCATGATCCAAGAAACCTTTTACGGATCGTGGAATAGTTCACAAGCCATGAGACGGGGTTCACAGCAATTTCCAATGAAGGGTGATTTTCTGAATAAGATTCTATGAGTGATGCAGACAAGTCATAAAATAATCCATGAGCCATACAGTTGAAGTTGTGCCCTGATGATTACAAAATAGAGAAGTGTTGAAAGTCCATCAGACAAAACCCTCCACAGGCCGTAGAATCTTATATAGCCCGTAGATAGGTCTCGTAGAAGATAACTCCAGGTTGCAGTTCAAGTCCACAAAACCCCGACATACGAGTCATGGAACATAGTACGAGTTGTAGAGTTTCCTTAGAGTATGCCGACACAATTTTCCTATTTCAATTTGGGTTCATCTTTTAGACATTATAAATAGCCTTTTAGGTTATTTTTCATTAAGTTTCTAGAGAGTTCATACTAGTTCATAATTTTTAGTAGTTTTAGAGAGAGAAAAATAATATTTGTGTTCTTGATTCATATTTTGATTTCTATCAAAGAGTTGGATTTCTTGTTCATCAATTCCTTTCTGTAAGTGCTAAATTATGTTATTCTATATCATAATTCTATCATCGAAGGCAATTTTGATAAGCTAAATCTACAACTAGGGTTGTTGGAACCATGAAGAACTAATAAGGTAAAATCAGATAATTTATGATTCTTAGAAGGTCCGTACAAATGTATTAGTTTTTTCTCTTCACTTTAACTAATTTTTAATGGAAGGCCAACATTAGAACCCACCTAGTGTACTTTCTGGATTAAAGAGATAATTAATAGGAAAAGAGAATTAGTAAATGATTTGATTGAGTTATTTTTTGACTAATCAACCAAACTGGATCAAGGGGAGGTTGTACTGGGATAATAGGTAAGGTTTAGTAATGTCAAATTGCGGAGATAGCTCAAATCCTATAGTGAAATTTACCTCTACCTTGTATCAAAGGTTTAGGTAAACTGAACTTATCATCCTACATCTACACACTGGAAAAGATCACAATTATATGTTACTACCGAGTTAGGGAATCATGGGAACACATCACTGTAGATAGCTCTTTTACTGGTTATACAACACTTGCACTAGCTTAGTTATTTGTTATTTTCAATTGTAAAACCCCCCTCTGAGAGATAAGTAGGTTAATCACCCCACTTTACAATTGAACTATTTTGGAATCTACTATATTACTTGTTTGATTTGTCCCTAACCTTTGTTAGGTTATTTACTTGACAATGATCGTTTTAACCTTAAAAAGAGGTGTAGCTTTAGTGACATCAGAAACTAGCTACAGTGTAGAGCAATTGGCTAGGTTATATATCTAGGAGATAGTCAAATTGCATGGTATGCCAGTGTCTATTGTGTTTGATAGAGGAGTTGTGTTCACCTCTCATTTTTGCCTGGCTCTACAATGTGGTTTGGGTACTAGAGTGGATTGTAGTTCAACTTTCAACCCCCAGAAAGATGGTCAGTCTGACTGCACCATTCAGGTGTTGGAGGACATGCTATAGACTTGTGTGATTAATTTTGGTGCCTGATGAGACGAACACTTAACTTTGGCAGAGTTCGCATATAATAATAGTTACCTTCCAGAATCGAGATGGCTCTATTTGAGTCCTTCTGTGGTTGGAGGTATAGATCACCCATTAGATGGTTTCACTTAAGTTCTAATGATATGTCGAGTATGGATTTACTTAGAGATGCCATGGATCAGGTTTATTTGATTAAGGATAGGCTTTTGACAACTCAAAGTTGCTAGAAGAGCTATGCTGACCAGAGGACTAGACCTCTGGAGTTCTCTATTGGAGACATGGTTTTGCTAAAGATTTCACCCATGACGGGTGTGATGAGATTTGGAAATAGGGGAAAGATCAATCTCAGATTCATTGGCCCATCTGATATTTTAAGAAGAGTTAGTGAGGTTGCCTATAAGTTGGCATTACCACTGAGATTATCATTTGTTCATCCAATTTTTCATGTTTCAATATTTCATCAGTATATTCCATATGATTCACATGTGATCTCTTATGACTTTGTTAAGCTAGGTTAATATTTGACCTTTGAGGAAGAGCCTATAACTATTTTGTATAGGCAGGTCCAGAGATTGGGATCCAAAGATATACCATCTGTGAAGGTTTAGTGGCTGCAGATATACCATCTGTGAAGGTTCAGTGGTGGCACCATTCTATGGATTAGCTTACTTGAGAGTTGGATTTGAATATGTGAGCCAGATATCCTAGCCTTTTTTAGGCTTTAGGTATCCTCTTTTCTTTATGTTTCAGGATAAATATTATTTTTAATGGTGAATGATGTAATGACCTGGTTGTTCATTTTTTGCCTTTCCCGTAAAAATTACTATTTTACCATTTTTTAAGTTGATTTTGGCCTATTTTGAACTATTTGAATGATTGAAACTAAAATCCATAATTTTAATATGGTAAATATGAGTTTTGGTACTTTTTGGAAGCTTAAGTTATTGAAAAAGTGAGTTTTTGTACCATTTTGATTTTCTGGTGTCGAATCGGGTATCCACTAATTTCATTAGTTTGGGAATGTTTAAATTGAACTACAAAAAGTTGTAGAACTGAATTTGGAGTTAAAATGAGGTTTTTAGGCCAAAAGTTGTGATTTTAGTTGTTTTCGGGACCAAAGTTTGACTTTAGTCAATATTCTGACTTTTGAAGCTCATATTAGAATTTTGACAGTTCCAGCAGTTTTTGATGGTTAAACTAACGCTAGAAATGGTCTCAGAATAATTTTTGGAGCTGTCGAGGGCATTTTTGGTATTTTGAGCTTTAAACTACTTTTATCGAGTCAGATTAGTAAATGTAGGGAGAAGGCCTTGAAATCAATTTCTGATGATTTTGTTTAGTTCGGATTGTTATTTTTTGTATGGATACATATAAAGGTTGTGTAATTCTAAGTTTGGATGAGCTTTTGGGGTCTATTCCAAGTACGAAATTTGTACTTGGTATTGTTGGTTTTTGTTGTTTCTAGTAAGGGTATTTCCTTCTCTGCATCCGCTGAGGCCGGGGGAGGTTACCTTCCATGTTTGCAAAGGGTTGGTCCGTGTTCGGGAAGTGCACGTGTCCATGAGTGGCTCGCCTCCCTTTTGTTCTCCATTTGCAAGTTGGTCTTCATAGTCGCAGAGGTATATTTGGCAGTCAACTCCGCGTTCGCGGGACCCCACTCGCGTTCACGAAGAACATTTTGTAACCAAATAGTTTTAAACCCATGAAACACCATTTTTAATTATTTTTCACGAACTCCAAGCTTTGTGGGTGATTTTGAAATGGGATTTCCAAAGATTTAACTTGGATGAGTGATTACAATACTATTTTGATCATTTTCCATAAGTTCTGTTCTAATTTTATGTTGAATTTCATGGTTTTGAATGTCCAAAATTGGAGATTTTTAGACCATGATTTTCAAACTTTGAATGTTGATTTCTCCTTCGATTGAAGATTGATTTTAGTGAAATTTTGACCCATGAAATCCATTTTTCGAGTAGAACTCAATTTTAAAGTCAATTTTTAGAATTGGAAACTTTGAATTTTAGCAATAAAATTTACCATTTTCCCTTAAGACTAAACCAAGCCAATATGGGTATCAAATTGCTCCTATTGATGCATAGTATTTGATTTTGATAGTAATTGGTTGACTTGAGGATTGTTTGGAGGCTTGAGTTGATTTAAAACTTGTCTGAGTGTGGTTTCAGCGTTGAGGTAGGTTTGGCTAACCTCGTTGGGACTGGATTTGAGTTATTGATCATTTTTTTGTGGTAATTATGAGACCTAGACTGATTTAGGAGTAATTATGTTGATGTGATGAGATATTGATAGAAATGTAATGTCAGTTAAGACAAATTATGGGTAATTATAATTTTATTATTAATCTGAGATGGATACTTATGGATTGAGATCCTGTGAAATGTTGTCGTGATAAATTAAGGATTGTAACAATGGTTTGGAAAACATGTTGGTAATTTGATAGTAAGTAGGACACTTTGTTGACTATACACATACTTTGTGGATGAGTAAGGCCTGATTTTTAGGTTATACTTGTGATGTGCTGCAAAAATAAAGAACTTTTAATGCTTAAAACATGGGATTTTGTGTGTTCACAAAGCGATGTTAGTAAATTTGATATTTGTTTTATTTGTTTTTGCAGGATTTCAGTGTTGGCATGGTTTTGAGCTTGAAGTACAAATTTTTGCAATAATTAGACAATTTATGAGACCCTCTATGGGTCGTGGGTTATTCCATGATTCATAGACGGTGTTTCATTTTTTGTTACACTGAGGGGTTGAAAAGTTAGTCCCACTCTATGAGATCTGAGCACGAGTCGTAGACCAACATACGAGTCATAGAGTGCGATCGTGAACTGAAGAAGCTGAAAGTGAAGAGTTGTTGAAAGTGGCTCAGAAGAAACCATTCACGGGTCCTGGAATCCTACACGACTCGTGAAGGAGATTTCATGAAGGGTTCTAATAGCTACAACCGCATTTCATGAGACTCTAACTCTCGAGCCGTGAATTGTCGTACGAGCCATAAAAGGTGCTCGTGACTGGTGTCGACACAATTATCCTATTTCATTTCATCTTTGTATTTTAAGTACTATAAATAGGTTTTTATCAGATATAGATCAATAGAGAACGTCTTAGAAAATTAGATACAACACTTTAGAGAGTTTGTGAACAATATTTGGTGATTCTATTAATTCAAGTTTGCAATTTCGTTGAGATTTTAGATTTTTTTCATCAATTCTTGTTCCGTAAGTTATTTAATTATGTACTCTTCTTACATGATTTTTAATCATACCTCAAGTATGTATGGCTAAATCCACAACAAGGGTTGTGGAAACCATGGTGAACTAACTAAAATAAAATTGGATTACTGTCACGACCCGGATAGGGGGCCTAGATGTGACATGGCGAAGGAGAACTCAAAAGTCCTTGATCAAGCCATCATAGCATCATTACACTCATCATCGGTTCGGAAGCGCGGAAAAATAAACACAGAACACATAAATTCTAGGGAATTGAGGACTTGGGATTCAAACTATGGGGACATTTTCGGGAATGGGATAACATGAGTTCACATAGCACATGACAATAATCTC
>JBCEWC010009521.1:0-18654 GCA_038996855.1 Solanum aculeatissimum
CCCTCACCTATGTACCATAAGGCTATGTCAAGTATCACGTAAATAGGACTAGCATATAGAAAACACGGGGTGTTACAAAATCCACTCAAGGTACTCTGGCGTAATGTGAGGACGATACTCATGAAGGATCATAATGATTGACCCTTCCCATCTTCTCATAATATCACGAAACTGTGGGATTCCTGGCCTCAAGTCATATTCAGACACCCTCATGTCAGTTGTTGGTGGATCCCTTTGGATCTGTCCAAACTATCGAAGAACCCGCAAAGGGGCGTATAGTTGGATGCCAGTCAAGCCAATGAGCTTAATATAATTCAAGTTCTCTCCTCTCACCATGGAATAAGACACCCTTAATCAAGGATACTTCCATTGGACATGAAGAGAAAGAACATCCTTCAAAAAGATGTACCACTCCTCTGTTCCTACAGGGGCAACAAATTCAGTCATTCTTCTTGAATGAGTGTGAATTTGGTTTTGCATCCCACTTTGAATATTATTCTGAGAAAAATGTTCAATGGACCACAGTTAAAGTAGTAGGTTTCACCCTTCAAAGAATCTTTTACCTCTAACGCGCTTGGATGATTCCCTCATCATTTCTGCCATGATCATAGGTACCAAAGTCACATTAACCCCGTTTCGAGCTAGTACTTGGACCACATAGCTTAAGGAGGTATTTATTTTTCCATCTCTTTTGGGAAACACTAAGGTACCTAATAAGGCAATGGTGAAGGAATTCACGTGGTATCTTTCCCAAGTCTCTGCAGAACAGGAGAATTCTTCACTAAAATTTCTATAACCATCTTGGTGGCTAAAATGTGAATACAAAAAATCTAGAGAGATCCAATTGAAATTGAGACTGGTTAGCCCTAGGTTGTATTTTAGTCCCAAGGATCTTAAAAATCAATTTGGCATCAGTTGGTAAGGTACGATCATAGTTCCTCCAAAGTAGCTTAGATTAGTGAAGCCCCCAATCTCCTCAACAATCGGGGTTAGTTCAAAATGTTCAAACTTGAAGACTGCCCTTATGGGATTCCAGAACTTTAACAAGGCCTTAACCAGGTGTCGATCTGGAATATTATAGATAAGGAAGGTTAGCCCTCCAACTAGTCGGGCGACTACATCAACACGATCTTGTCTAATGTCTTCCCACCATCTTTGTAGGCTGGGGTTGACGTTCACTACCATTTTAGCGTTAGGAAAGTTTGAAAAGGCCATTTAGATATGCACACACAAAATAACATGTTCTAAACGCAATTTTGACAATTTTTAGGCTTGGATTACATTATCATGATCACATAAGCACATAGTATGCAACATTTCGTCTAGAGAGTGATTGGACCCTTTAAACTTGAATAGGGAGGATAATATCATTGTAAATTGACCCCGTGGGTTTACTACCTTGGGTTTATGCATGCATGACTTAATTTCAGGGGTGGATAACACTCTAACTTAGTTTTCTACAGAGTGAGTTAGACACAGACTTAGGGTGATCTTATATGAGAAGCACGTTGTCCAACGGTGGTAAGACTATCCGCCATTCACCACGCCAGTACTTACTCTCTAAAATTTGGTTTTTAAAGGAGGCGGGAGATGTGCAAAGGCACAACATCAATCATAAAAGAGATAAAAGAAGTTCCCAAGTGGGGGAAGATATGAACGAGATGATAATTTTATAAAGCGGTAACAGTTAGCACAGATAATAATAAACAATTACGAGGTAGGGACTTTGGGAGTTAAAGTAAACAAATAAAGGGAAGGAGAAAGGAGAAGTAAGGAGAATATTAGGGGGATAACATAATTAAAGAGGAAGGAGTGTTAGAGGGGATAACATAATTAAAAGGATAAGGGGTGTTAGAGGGGATAACATAATTAAAGGGGAAGGGGATGTTAGGGGGATAACATAATTAAAGGGGAAGGTGTGTTAGAAGGGATATGGAAGGAAATATTAGAGGGGATAGGGGGGAAGTTAGAGGGGATGGAGGCAGGGGAAGGAGGGGAATTAGGGGGAAATAGCATAATTAAAAGGGAAAAGGGTGTTAGAAAAAGGAAAGAGGAGAAAAAAAAGAAAACGTTAGTAAGGAAGGTAATAATAATAAGGAAAGTAAATCAATTAGAGAAAACATTAAAAAGGAAGAAAAATTAAGACCCACATAGAAATAAAAATACGCTTTGGTTAGAACCTAAAATCACCATCAGAGTCACCATTCTGTTAGGCCCCATTTTTTTCTTGCGAAAAATAGGAGCTTGGACGATGTCATGGCAATGAATCTTTTGGAATTTTAAAAATATTGAAGAGTCACCACCTAATGAATTGAGGTGCATTAGGACACCAATCTAACCTAAGTCTAAGGATAAGGTCAAACTACCAGAGACTAGGGTATAGGTTCAAGTTACCTCAAGGGGAAGGTGTTATGCACCCTTAGAGGTCTGCAAGGACGGGTCCCGACCGTATCTCCTTTTTATGTGGGTTGCAAATAAAGGTCTTTTATTTTAAAAGATTTATCCTAAAAAATTGCCTAAGTGATAAAGTAAAGCAGAATTAAAACAAATAGGCGATAAAATAAACAAATCAAAATATTTAAACTACCCCAAATAATTTAAAATAAAGAAGGAGAAAAAAGTAAACTAAGCAATTATTTCCACTCAGATCAGTTTACTTGGCTTTCTTTTAGAAGACAAAATTAGATTTTTGTCATTTTTAGCTCACTTGGCTTATTTAAGCCGAGGCATGAAAACCAAAGTTTCATTCCCATTTAAAGCTCGAGTTTAGCTCATCATGTCCCAGGGTCGTAGCTACCCCTACCCCTCCTAAGTTTGTTTATTATTATTTATACTAAAATGCATACTAGAAAATGAAAAGTCTAATCGTTTCCTAAAATGCCTAACGTCCCTCCTAATGTCCAAGGGGCATTGGACTCTTTAGTTTGGAAGTTCTAGACTCAAAAGGGAATATATGGCTCTAATTAAGCACCGTGTCAATCCAAAACACCCAATACTAGCAAGTAGCACAAAAAGTCTCAAGTAGGCCTTTTGAACACATGAAAATATGCGGAAAATGCAAAGTTTATGAAAAAAGACGTGTAGATGCAAAGTTTTAAAATATATCAAAGAAAAACACTTGAATGAATTCCCTAGTTACTAATGTCAAAGTGTTTATAACTAATGCCTATAAATATTTTGAACATATTTTCAAGTAAAAGACATTTTTATTTATTTATTTGTTATTTTATTTATTTATTTGTTTATTTTAGAAAAAGCATTTATTTTGAACACGTGAGAAAGTTCATGATAATAAGCCCAAAATGTAGCGAAATTTTGAGAAAGGCAGACATTAAAAAATTTCTAAAAAATAAATTAATCAATATATAAAGGGGTTAACTTGACTAGATGGTATTTTTTAAGAAATTCAGAAAGGGATCGTAATTTGATTAGTAACAAAAATCATGAGAGGTGACAGTTAATAATAAAATCATATTAAAAATTAAGTATTAATGAACAAAACAAATCTTCTTATGCTATATTTTAATAAGTGAATGTTTCTAGAACATTTAATCTAAGCGTGATTAAAACGTGGTGGATCCTATAGACATGCTTTCTACTCGCATAAAAAAAAAGAAAATAAAAAAATGGAAAAGAACAATTAGCACATTATGTTCCCCTCCCCCTTTTCACTAAATCTCCGATTTCACTATATCATTATTACAAGATTGTGCGGCAACATAAAATACAAGAATTATGAAATAAAATCTTCAAAGTCTCCTCCATCCCGTCCCAAATGACTCTTCACATCCTTATATAAGAAAATCCTGCAACACTAGAAAAACTAGAAGTACCGCAAAATAATAATGATAATATTCAAATAAACAACGAATTCAAGAATTGAATGAAAGAAGAGAGTGAAAACCCACAAGTTAGTTCCACAATTACTAAAGCTTATACTCCGATCTTGAACTTGAGAGGATAATATTGCAAAAAAAAAACTATATCCTTTAACAATGCATTAGAGAGACCAATCTTGAGAATTGTATCTATGAAGTATCTAGTGTGATGAATATTGAAGAAAAGAAAATATCTCCTCAATTGGGAGTGAAGGACTTATTTATATAGTGAATGAAACTATCAAGCAATGAGACAAGAAAGGCAGGCAATAAATCATTGATCCAAATTACCATAAAAAGAATGAAAACAAATCTGCTAAGAAGAAATCAAAATTCGCAATTTACGTTTTCTGTAAACAAATTAAAAAAGAATTACCATAATGAATCATTTAAGTAATATTTAATAAGTATTTTATCAAAGATATCTAGGAAAATATAAGTCACAAACGGATAGTTGAATTAAGAGGAATAGGGAGGACTAATTAAGGTAACTAAAGAAGTCAAATTTATTAAATAATCAAAATAATCAAGGGAAATAATCATCAAGTTAAACAAATCAATATTTCCATAGATAGTGCAATTCGAATTAATCATCACATAATTAAAAAAGAAAATAAAAGGCAGTAAAATATTTTGTGTAAAAAAATCCAATTTCCTTTTAAAACTAGTCAGAGAAAATATGTACAAAGCTTAGATGATCCATGTATTTAGATTATTCAACCTATTTACCACAATAAGAGTTGAATTAAAATAAAAATAAAATGTTTAAATTTATCAAGAGAGTAAAAGTAATTACTAATCAACATTTATAATTCAAGAAGGCACGAACCACATTTATACAGAAAAAATGGACTCTTGGAAAATCACACCAAACATGTGTTAAAATCATACTTACATGGTAAAATTAATTAGAAATGAATAGGAGATTAAATAATGAACTTAGAACAATGGTACCCGGATAGCAATGAACTTGAACAACAGTGCTTGGCATCGCCCCTCGATGAAGTTTTCTGACCGGCGTTCACCGTTGCGTGGTGGGTTTCGCGATGGGTTTCCATGGCTACCGGTGACAGGTTTCGGACAGGTAGAGGTCTCGCCGGAGGGAAAAGGGCGACGGGGGGTGAGCGACTGAGAGAGGTTGGTTAGAGGTAGAGGTTTGCATGTGGGTTTGAGGGGCGACGAGGCTGGTTCCATCGGCGAGGGGGTTGCTGGTGGTGAGGGGGATCGGGTTTGAGGAAGTTGCGATGGAGAGGAGGGGTTCGCGTCTGGGTTGGTTCGCTGCTTTGGCGGCGATGGTGGAAGGTCACGGGTGAGGCAGAGATGGAGGGTGGTGACGAGGGTGGCCGGAGGTTGTTGTGGTGGAGAGAGAGGGAGAGAAAGAGGATGATAGTGTGGGGAGAGTGAGAGACAGGGGTCCGACTGAGAGAGGAAGAGAAAATGAAAT
This sequence comes from Solanum aculeatissimum, assembly GCA_038996855.1. Taxonomy (NCBI): domain Eukaryota; kingdom Viridiplantae; phylum Streptophyta; class Magnoliopsida; order Solanales; family Solanaceae; genus Solanum; species Solanum aculeatissimum. The sequence continues at coordinate 5,323 of JBCEWC010009521.1, forward strand.
AATTGTTAGGGTTTTGGGTATAAAAAATTAAAAAGAAAATTAAAAAATATTTTGATGTGGGCAGTTGGATTAAGAGTGATGAACGGGTGAGATTAAATCTTGATAAATAGTTAGAATTGAATTTGGTTATTTAAAATAAAGCCGAAATTGAACCAAATGGGCTAAACTTTAAAGATATTGTGAGGAATTTGGCTAAAACCAAAATAAATTTCAAGAAAATTGGCTAGAATTGAAATGAAATTGGTAGAAAAGGTCACGAATTAAATAAACTGAGATGAAATTGAAGAGATTGTCACCTAACTAAAATATAATAATTTAAAAATATATAATATTTTAAATAATAATCTTTATATGTCGAAAGTACGTAAGATATTTTAAAATTATTACGTAAGACATTAAACTTACTAAAATTATTATTTTAGATTACAAATAATATAAATAAAAAATATATATACATATATACGTAATATTAAAGATACGATATCAACATAATGATATTTAAAAATAAAAATATTTATTATTGATATCGTTATCATAAAAAATAATTATAATAAAGTAGTAGTAGTAGTAGTAATAATAATAATAATAATAGTAGTAGTAGTAGTAGTAGTAGTAGTAATAATAATAATAATAATAATAATAATAAGAATAAAAAAAAACTTATGATAAAAATGAAATATATTTATTACTTATCCCTTTTTTTTTGAACAAATTTTGAAAGTTAAAAGTATTAAAAATTCATAATTATGAGATAAAATTCGAAATAAACTCATTTATTTTAAAGCTTTTAAAAATACCTGTTTTAATCAAATGACAATTTAAAATGGATTTAGGTCGGTCAAAATTGGGTGTCAACATTTGGTCTTTCCATGGTACTTTGGATCTTTCGGTTAGGCTATTGCAGCCTAACTATCACAATTGATTGTGACAGGATCAATTATATTGTTATACACTCTCAAGTGAACTAAAAAACGCTTAAACCAAATAGCTTCTTGCACAACAGATGAAAGAGCTACGAATTCTGCTTTCATAATGGACAAGGCTATGCATGTCTGATTCTTGCTACTCTATGATATGGCGCCATTGTTAAGAAGGAATGCATATCCATGAGGTGATTTTTCTCTCATCTAAATCTCCTCCCCAATCAGAATCTATGTAGCCTTTGAGTTGCATATCATTTCCTTGATAACATAAGGTATTGTCGACTGTGCCTTTAAGATACCTCAATATCCTTTCAACTACTTTTCAATGTTGCAGTCCCGGATCAGATTGATATCTGCTAACTAACCCAATGGCATAACAAATATCAAACCTAGTACACTTCATATTATACATAAGACTTCCGATAGCATTGGTATAAGAATTTTTTCTCATTTGTTCCTTCTCATGTTGAGTCTTAGGGCACATCATTCTATTCAAGGCTTCACTTTTAGAAACTGGAGTATTTATGGGTTTGCAATCTTGTATATTAAAGTGTTCGGGAACTTTCTTAATGTAAGGTTCTTATGAAAGACATAACAATCCCTTTGAACGATCTCTTGAAATCTTAACTCCATGAATATATGTTGTTTCACCCATATCTTTCATCTGAAAAAATGATAGACACTCTTTTGTTTCTTTTACAAGATTAATGTCACTTGCAACTATTAGTATGTCATCTACATACAATGATAAGATGACAAATTTATCTTTAAATTTTTTAATAAACACACAATGGTATTCGTGAATCATAACAAATTCATACGATATGATCATATCATGAAATCACAAGTACCATCGTCTAGAAGATTATTTAAGGCCATAAATCAACCTTTAAAGTCGACATACTTTATTTTCTTTGCCTTTTCACAAAACCTACAAGTTTCTCCATGTAGATTTCTTCTTCTAGTTCTCTATTGAGAAAAACAATTTTCACATTCATTTAATGTAATTCAAGATCCAACATAGTCACTATAAATAAAATTAATCTTATTGAAGTAGAGCGTACCACAGGTGAAAAAGTTTTTCATAATTGATTTCTTCTTGTTGTGTGTACCCCTTGGCTACCGGGCATGCTTTGAATCTTTCGATAATACCGTCTGCCTTATGCTTGATTTAGAGAATCCATTTATTTCCAATAGCTTTTCGACCTTTAGGTAGATCAACCAATTTCCACACTTGGTTAGGTTTCATCTCCTCCTCCAATGCTTTTAACATTTTTCTTTAGCAGGACATGTAAGAGCCTCATTTATATTTCTCTTCATCATCTGGAGTAACTATAAATGCTTCCCTTTCGATCTCAAATCGATGCCAATGAATGTGTGTATGACTTGTTCATCGATATTGAGATTGACAAATTAATTTATAAATTGATAAGTTACTCCCACTCGGACCAACAAATATCATTAGAATTTGATGCATATGGTGTATCTGTGGAAATAGGAAATAATCCATTATTATTAAAATGACTCCCACTCAAATTCATTTGATCGACAATGAAAAAATTTGATTCGTAGTTTCATAAAGAGATAAGTCTCAACCTATCTCGTCCTGCTTGAAAAAATTATTCTATATAAATGTGACATCACGTGACTTAATTTCAGTTATTCTACCACTATTTTGTTAACCTATGAACACATAACCCTTTGACTGTACAAAATATCTTACGAAGATACATTTCCTTCCCCTCCGACCTAATTTTTCATATTGGGAAGAAGGATTATGAATAAAAGCAGCACAATCCCAAGGCTTCAAACTACTCAAATCGAGTTTTCGTTTTGTCCATAACTCATATGGTGTAGTCATAATTGATTTTGAAGGTACACGATTAAGTATAAACGTAACAGTAAGCAAGACATCACCCCAATAGATAATTGGCAAATTTACTTGTACCATCATCGATCTAACCATTTCTAACAAGGTTCTATTTCGTCATTCTGTAACACCATTTTTTTGTGGAGTATAAGGAGTAGTTAATTGTCTTTGAATTCTTTTTTCATCACATAATCATTTGAATTCATCCAACAAATACTCCCTTCCTTGATCAGTTCTTAGAACATTTATTTTTCTATCCAGTTGATTCTCAACTAAGTTTATAACTTATTGAAGCAACTCAAAGCTTCAAATTTGTGAGAAATCAAATATACACAACCAAATCGAGTAAAATCATCAATAAAAGTGATGAAATAAATAGAATCATGTCTTTTCCTTATATTCATTGGACCACAAATATCATAATGAATTAATTGCAATGGAGTATCAATTCTTGTGCCTTTCTCAAATGACCTTCTTGCAATTGTTTGGCTAAGCAAGATTCACAATCAAATAATTCTACTTTATCTATTGTTCCAAGCAAATCTTCTTTGGCTAAGTGATTCATTCTTTACTGACCAATATGATCAAGTCTCGCATACCATATATGCACATCATTCTCATAATTAGAAGACACAAATAAGAAAAAACTAGCATTATTATTACTTGTATTCTAAATAACATTCAATACAAAAAACTGATCATAAAAATAACCAGTGTCATATTTTTTCTTGGCTAAAATATTCATACCATGTTCATGAAAGTAAAAATTAAATTCTAACATAATCAACATTTTGACGAAGACCAGATTTTGATGAATTGACGGGGCAAATAGTACATCATGTAGAAAAAGAGTTCGACCACCTCACATTTCAAGTTTACAGATACCAATTCCTTTAACCTCTTCTTTGGAGTTATTTCCTACATACACCCATTTGAATCCTCATGGAATTTATCGATAATCTATGAAAGCATCTCTTTTCATCGCTACATGTTCAGTGACTCTCGAGTCTACAATCCATATAGGAAGTGATTCAGTTAAAAAAGCAGAACAAGAAATATTTACATCACTATATAAATTGTTCATAAGGTCATATACCTTTTTTAGGCTCAGTACAATCACGAGCAAAATGTCTCTTGTTCTCACAGTTATAACATTTAACCATAGCCATATTCACCTTTTTCTTTTTCTTTAGATAAGAAGTATTTTTCACTCCTTGTTGATCAGTCTTAGATTTATTTGAGACTTTTCCTTTCTCCTTCTTCTGAGAATATTTATCATGTTTATGTTTCTTGCCACATTAAAATTTTGAATCAGAACTACTCATATACACATTTGTGGTAGTATTATCAACTTCGAGACGTTCTTTCTCGAGTTCTAAATAACGCTTAGCATCTTTTATAGTTTTAATGCTAACATTGTGGGTCAAATGCATTTTCATATTTTTTCAGCTTTGGGATAGAGAATGGATCACAGCTTGGAGTTGTTGCTCTTTTGTCATCACATGACTGGCATCTTTTAATTCACTTACCATATTAGACATATAGCGCAGATGCTTACGCACAACATGATTAGGGTGTTCCTTATAAGTATCAAACTTTATAGTAAGAGACCTTAACTGGGAACTGAAGTATGACCAAACTTTTCTTTTAATGCAGGCCACATGTCCTTGGCATTGTCATACTTTTGAAATTCTCTCATGATATCATTATTCATTCTACTCAATAATGTTATGCAAGCAAGAGAGTTCTTCCTTTTTCAAGTCTGATATACCTCAAGATCATTTTCATGCTGTGGAGTATCACCGATTTCAAGAAGTGTCATAGACACATTAAGAGAGCCTCTTGCTCTTCCAGGACATATTGAATTTTCATGCTCCATATTTCATAGTTATCACCATTAAACTTATCATCTTTGTTAAGCTCAATAACAATATTTTTAGTAGCAGTTGACATACTAATTTAAACAAGTATAAAATTATGTGAGAGAACTATGTATAATATTATAGCCTAAATTCATATACATAATATTTCTTTAGATAATCAACTATGCCAGTATTCATTTCACATTGAATTCACAATCGAAAGTTCACTAAGTTTCCAATCATCATATGAATTCCAATATGTTGTAAATCTAACACAATCAATTATCTAAGAAACACTTATCTTAAATCACATAAATTCAAACTTAAATAAGGATAAATTCTATACTAGATATATAAATCCTCAACAATCTGTTACATGAAGTATGACATTTAAACTTCATATAAGTAAGACATATGTAGGTTTTTACAAGAGAATATCACATAAACAATTACACAAAGTAAATGCACCTTAAATTATACATATAAGCACACACATGTAAATATTGAAAATAGTTTAAGATCATATCAAATAATAATTTTGATCTTTGCGAAAAAATATAAGATTTCCCAGTTCCTTTCACCTTTATTTTGTCACTGAACAAGTGAACAACTAAGGCGACTAACAAAAACTATTATTAAATCAGTAACCACCAACAAACAAAGGCACTTTAGCATTAGTTTAATTGTGAAGTTAAAGTCACACTAATATGAAGTCGTTTTAGGAAAAAGTTAGCAACTAATTTTCTGTTATCACCCATGTGATTTGTGCCAATAAGCAATAATGAGTAGAATTCCACTAAAATAATATAATACTTTATTACTACTGCTAATGGAAAGGATTAGGGTTATATCTAATTTTCTCAATATAAGAAAATATTTAAAAATTGCAGAGCCACACCAAATAATAAAACTTGCAAAACTGGCGCGGCTTATGAGCCTTAAATGCCATATTCTAATCCTCAAAAGGTTAAATTTGTTTTATATTTATAACTAAAAGAACAACTAATGATTACAAGGAAACAAAAACTGTGTGAATTGTTTTGTTCTTTCTCTCGATAAAAAAATCTCAAAACAAAAAATCTTCTACAATAATGTAATGTTTTTTTAGAACAATAGCAAACAAAAATTCTTCCTTGTCAGTATTTTCAAGAAAGAACAATCGAGACTAGGTGATCAATAATCTATGCTCTGATGCCAATGAAGAATCTCATCAAATACTTAGTTTATAGGATCATTGAATATTATTTCACTAGTTATAAAGTGTAATTACATATTTATGAATCAAGACCTACACTAAAAGTATTCACAGTCTATAATTGCGTACCTATTACAAATTTTTGTTCGCTTTTTGCAGAAGAAATCTAAACTAGATACGTCATAGGAACCTTTCAGGAATTGAGAGAGAAGAAGAAGAGAAGGAAGCAGCAAATCTTTTTTCTTTTTACATACTACTTCTGTTTTGAAGGAGTAGTCCTTTTACAATTATTAAAGGATGCAACTATTCAGAAACATTTTGAATAGTTGTATCACTTCCCTTTTAATATTAAATATAAATTAAATATATAATAAATATATATTTACTTATTATTTAAATTAATTTGGTTGATCCACATGGGTGACCAAAGTTCATATAATTCCTTCAAAAACTATTCAGTCGAAAATTGCCAAATTCCTTCTGAATTATCGCATTTAGCTTCAATGATATATGTAATGACCCTAAAGATCATTTTTGAAAATTTCAGCTAAATCATTGTTTTGTACCTTTTGGAAGTTGCTTCAGGTCATTTTTAGTTGAGTTGAAAATTCAAATTTAAAAAATCCCATAAAAAGTTAGAATTTTGCAAAAGAAAGAGTTTTTAAAGGGTTAAGTTTGAAAAAATGAGTTTTGGAGTCATTTTGAGTTTCGAGTGTTAAAATACGATTTTGTCGATTCCATCAGCTCCACAATGTCGAAACTGGTCTACGAGAACTTGCAAAGCTGAATTCAGAGTTAAAATAAAGTTTTTGGACCCATAGTTGTGTTTTTAGTTGCTTCTGGGGCCAAAGTGTCACGACCTAAAATCGAATTGCAACTAAAGAAAGATAAAGTAAAGAAGAAACAACTCATATAACATAAAAATCTCCCAAAAGTTGGAGCCATGAGTACAAAACATCTAAAATCACAACTGTCTCAGCATAAGATACATTACTGTTTGATAGGATAATATCTAATACAAAGTCTGAAAGGAAATAATAAAGAAAGTCCCAAAGACCCACGATGACTTGAAGTCTGGGCCTCATCAGAAGGATCTAGATGGATGCAGGAAAGGTCAACTAGAGTGAATCAACTACCTTGTGCGGGTCCCTGTGCTTGATCTGCAGGGAGGAACAAAGTAGGGACGAGTACACTAAAATATACCAAGTAGGTTCAACTGACTGAGTAAGAGAAATCAAACAAGTATGTAATAACGAAAAGTCCTATCACCTGCAGCAAAAGGGTTAGTACACAATATAATATAATCATGAGTAATAATAAATATAGATGGTGAATCAATCCAATAATGCAATGGCATCGCAGGCCATGTATGAGGTGAAATCATGATCATTGCGGGATCGATGTACACATCTACTGAGCCAAAACTACAATATAAAACTTGGGGGCATCATATGCCATGTACGCATAATTACAACCATTGCAGGGCTGGGGCATATATCTGTTGAGCTAAGCTACCAGACCGAACCCGAGGGCATCGCAAGCCATGTACTAAAATAATTTAAGGCATCACAGGCCCTAAGCTAGAGAGTATAGAGGCGTCATAGGCTATGCAAATATGAGGTAGAATCATGATCGTCCCAAGGACGATGCACAAGTGCAAAATGAAATAAATGCATGTCAATGCTACATTATAAAGGTATATGATAGCATCATGATAAGAATACTACTGAATAACCATCATAGGATCAGGGACAACAACAACAGGTGCTACAACTAGTACTACAAACTATCATAATGCCTTAAATCATCGTAAATTTATCAATAATCAAGAGTATCGTAGATACCAGACCTCAGACATTTCTAGATATACCCATGGTTCCCGAAAATATCCAAATTACCATAAGACCTCTACCAAATCTTTCCATATGAAGTATCCCAAAGCATCATAGACTTATGCTAAAATATCTCAAGTGGTACAAATGAATTATGAAATGTGCATGACAATGCAACAATATAAGCATGAAATGTGCATACTAATACCACAATATAAGTATGAAGTGTGCATACCAATACCACAATATAAGTATGAAGTGTGCATACCAATGCCACAGTTAAGTATCAAGTGTGCATACTAATGCCACAATATAAGTATGAAGTGTGCATCCTAATACCACAATATAAGTATGAAGTGTGCATACCAATGCCACAATATAAGTATGAAGTATGCTTACCAATGCCACAATATAAGTATGAAATGTGCATACTAATACAATAATGGAGTATAAGATATGTGCATACAAATGCAACTAATCAAATAGGATAGGCACGATAACTATCACATCAAACGGCTATACCGCATATATCAATTATTACCACTAGGCCATCGTTATCTCATTAATGATCAAGATGTCTATGAAACAAGATCCACAAGAACCCCTAAATAGGCTCATAACTCTTAAGTTTATCGCAGTCTGATATGCTGTCAAAATACAACACTTTTGATTCTTAAAACTTAGAATTTTGTGTGTTCTCAAAGTGATGTTAGTGGGTTTGATGTGTTTTTATTTTTATTTTGTAAAATTATAGAATTCGGTATGATTTTGGGTAAAGTTCTGTAGAATTGAGGTTTTTGAGGATTTATGGACTACTCTACGGGTTGTGGGTCAATCCACGAGCCGTAAAGAGGTTTTTTGAGTCATATCCAGTGAAGGGCTAAGTTTTAGATATTACATCTACAAACTATCAGATGAGCAGTAGACTTCTTCACGAACCGTGGATAGTGTCATTCCTAGAGGATCAAATTTTGAAGAGTTTCAGAAAAGCTATCAGACGAAACCCTCCATGGGCCATAAGTTAGAAGATGGCACATAATATGGTCTCATGAAATTGAAGTCTATTTTTAAAAGTTCTAGAGTACAAAGCGCAAGTATGGGTAGTGGTTCCTTATACGACCCGTAACCCCATCCGTAGAAGCTGTCGAGTTTAGTTTTCCCATTTCATTTTGAATTTGTATTTTACTTATTATAAATAGGTTTTTAGGATTTTTAGTAAAGAGATGCACGAGAGAGGACATAAACACTTTTGAGACTTCATATTTTGTGATTTTTACATTGAAATTATTATATTGTGATTTTTTGTGGAGAACTTTGGATTTCTTGTTATAAAATTCATCATTGTAGGTGTTTAATTATGCTATTCTATTACATGATTCTTTCATCTATAATGATTATGCATAGTTAAATCCACAACTATGGTTGTGGGAACCATGAAGAACTAACAAGGTAAAATTGGATAGTTCATAATTCATGAAAAGTATTCATGTATGTATTAATTAATTCTCTTTGTTATGAATATTTTCTTAATGGTGGCCAACGTTAGAACCCACCTAGTTCTTACTGACTAGATCAAGGTAGTAATGAATAGGAAAAGAGATTAATTAACAGGATTTGATGCGATCCCTCTCGTCTAATCAACTTAACTGGATCAAGGGGCGGTGATACTAGAACAAAAGGTAAGGGTTAGTAATATCACACTGCGGGGATGGATCAAATCACGTAGTGAAATTTACCTCTCGCCTGGATCAAAGGGTTTGGTAAACTTAACTTACTAATTCTGCATGCTATAGACTAGAAAAGATTGCGATTATCTGGTGATAATAAGTTAGGAATTCATAGGGAACACAATAACCTAGTTACTTTTCTCACTAATTTCACAACAGTTGCTTCTAGTTTAGATTTACTTATTGCAATTACAAAATCCCCCCTCCTCTTTCGGGAGATAAGTAAGTTAATTCATTTGAATTAATTGTAATTATTCCAGGTCTAGACCAAATTCCCTGTGGGTTTGACCCTAATCTTGGTTAGGTTATATATTTTGACAACGATCACTTATACCTTCAAACGGAGGTGTAATTTGGCGACATCAAAATTTTGGTGCCATTTCTAGGTAATACGGCTTTTAGACTGGTTTAATTTGGGTAATTCATGAATTAATCCTTATTTTCCTTATTTTACATTTCTTGTTGTTTTTGTTTTGTTTCAGTGTACAGGTGTAGTGTATGCACAACACTCGTAGTCGAGGCAATTCCTTAACTCTATTTGACCCTAAAATCTAGAAAACACTAAGAAGAATGACCCAAAATAATGCGAACAACACTATAAATGATGCCAAAGAAGTAAAACTGAATCAAAAGAATAATGACCCACCACCACTTGAGGATTTGAATCCACCACCAGAGGATCTCTAAGCCACGACTGACACATGGAATCAATACAGGCTTGACCCTATGGCGATGGATGTGACCGAAGCTATTGTGTTACCTTCTACACCAGATGACACAAAATATGTCATTTCGAATGGGTTACTTCAAATATTATAGAATAGAGGCTTGTTCACATGCTTACCATTAGAGGATCTATATAACCATCTACATAACGTTGTCTTCGTTTTCAAGGGTATGATGGGGAATCAAAATCTATCCATGGATGTCGTTGGGCTTCGTGTTTTCCCATTGTCTTTAACAGGAAAAGTAACACTATGGTTATCCGAGCTCCCACAAAGTTCAATCACTAGTTCGGAGGAATTACAAAAGACCTTTTTAGAGAGGTTCTTTCCTTGGTCGAAGAAGCTAAAGTTGAAGGATCAGATCAACATTAGCCTATACGAGCACCCATGTATGAGGAGCCCAACTATGAGAAGGACACTTGCTTTTTCACTAATCAGATGGGGGGTTTCCGGACCAATAACCAAGGGTCCAATTAGGACTATTAGCGCTAAGGTCAAAGAAACCAAGGTCAGAACTTCAATAGAGATGACACTTTAAGAGATAACAACCGAGATGGCTACTATGACAAGAACATAGGCCTAGATAGAGGTGCTGATTGGGGATGCAAAGATGGTTACAAAAATGCTCCGTATGTGCCACCACACAATCGTACTCTAGGGATGGTAGTTCAAGAATTGAAGAGATATTCGACAGACTGTTGAAGAAGGCTGACGCTCAGGTGAGACCTTGAAGGGGAAGAAATTTGACATCTCTAACATTAATAAAAAAATCGAGTCTCATTCTATTGCTATCAAACAGTTGGAGTAATAGTTTGGTCAAATGTAACTCAGTTAAACCAGCATCAGAAAGGTACACTGTGCAATAACACAATGCAAAATCCAAAGAATAAAGGGCAGTGTATGGCAGTGACGATATATGGCGGCAAGAAGACTATTGACCCACTAATGCTAGTTGATGATGATGAGGTTCGTGAGGAGATGGTTGATAGCAAGGATGTAGAGACCAGAGATGCTAGCGCCAAGGATGGGGTGAGAAATGAGGTAGTGATGCCACAAAAGATGAAACTTATACCTAGACCTCCCCCTCCTTTCCCTTAGAGACTCAAAAAGAAGGAGAAGGAAGGTAAGTTTCAGCACTTTATCTCCATGTTGAAGCAACTTTTAATTAATATCCCTCTCATTGAGGCATTAGAGAAGATGCCCAGGTATGCAAAATTCATGAAGGACTTGGTGACGAAGAAGAGGACTGTGAGCTAAGAGCTCTCTCAAGATCTTCAACATTGCAGTGCATAGCAACATGGCCCTCGGTGCAAAAAAAAGAAGATCTCGGAGCATTCACCAACCCTGCACCATTGGAGATGTGGAATTTGCAAAGGCATTGTGTGACTTAGGTGCCAACATCAATTTAATGCCTCTTTCATTATTCAAGAAGTTAGGCTTAGAAGCCCCTACTCCAACAAACATGCGGTTGTTGATGGCTGACAGGATGGTAAAGAAGCCTATAGGGAATATTGTATGACATTCTCATCAAAGTGGAAAAATAACATATTCCCCCGCAGACTTTGTGATCCTAAATTGCAAAGTTGACTTAGAAGTCCTAATCATCTTGGAAAGACCCTTCCTAGCCACTGGGAGAGCACTAGTGGACATGGAATCAGGTCAACTCATGTTTCAATTGAATGATAAAGAAGTTGTCTTCTATATCTGTTAGTCTATGAAGAGGCCCGATGATCTGAAGATGGAAGTTTGGGCACTTGGTGAAGTTTGAGTAACCAAGTTGTCCAAGTCATGTTGTGATGATAAATCAGGCGCTACTTAGGAGGCAACCCAAGATATCTGATGTAATATGTGTTTTGTTTTATTTTTAACTTTCTAGACTTGTAGAAGTTGATTCTACAACCAATTTTATGAGCTATGGTTCATATCACGACTAGTACATTGACTCGTAGACTCACTTCCATTAAGCAAAGTGGTGTGCACTCCAATCCACGAGCTAACTTTACAACTCGTAAATAAAACTATGGGTCATGAATGGGGCTCATGGACCACAAGTAAGGTTTCTAAAATTTTCTAAGTGTTGGGGGCATCTATGATCTAACATACGGGTTGTGTGTCTATGTACAGCTCGTTGAAGGATCTATTGTGCCAATCTTCCCAAACTAGGGTTCAGGCAAACAACAAGACCACGACCTACGGGCAGTAGATTCTCTTAAGGCTCGTAATTGGGTTTTTTCGAGACCTAAATCCCACTTTAACCCAACCCGATCAAATGATTTAAAAGAGGGGTTAAATAAATTACCCCTCGTTCTTCCCATATTCTCTAGAAAACCTACACCCTTCCTTCTTCCCTAAAATTCCAACCACCATCTGACCGCCACCATTTTTCTGGTCAAATTCCAGCCAACTTCTGGCTACTCTCCGATGTACCTAGGGTTCTAGTTTCTTGAGTTTCTCTTGCAAATTTTTGATTGCTTGATCAAATTCTTGTAATATTTTGATATCATGATCGTAATTTAGGTGTTGTATATACATGAAAAATATTACATGCTAGGAACTAATTGTTTGGTTGCCTTTGAACTTGAACCTTGTATATGTTAGAACAGTGAAATTAATTTGATTGGACACAAAGTGTTGGTATGTTGTTGTTTGAAATCACGTAGTCACTTGTCATCGGAGTTAGTTTGAACTATTTAATTAAAATTGACAAGTGAGTGCATGTGTTGAATGATAACATGTTACATTTGTTGTCCAATGGTGGTCAGAGTGATATGTATATGTGGAATTGATACTTGACGGGGTAGATTAATGATTTGTACATGTGGGGTGTTAGGTAACTCGGTGAACATGTGTTATGGGATGAATTGAGTGCATAAATTTGCTTCAATGCTGTTAAGAGTTTTATACTTTGTTATTGGGTATGATTTTGCGTTTGACATTAATTAATGGAACCAATTTGGTGGACTTAGAAAACCCAGGTTGCTGTATTTTTATGGCACAAGGGTCTTCTATGCCTCGTGGATTAATCCATGGACCTTAGTTTCCACTCATAAGTAAGTTAAGAAACTTGGTGTAATGATCCAAAAAAAAAGGGATTTTCTTGATGTCATCCATGACATCATATTTTTTCTCGATGTCATCCATGACATCATATTTTTCTTGATGTCATCCATGACATCATTATACCCAAGGTAGGTGTAC
>JBCEWC010009522.1:0-18653 GCA_038996855.1 Solanum aculeatissimum
TAAGATAAAAAATAAAAATATTTATTTTACATTCAAAAATAAATATTTAAGTACTAAAAGGTAGATAAATTAGTTTGTTTAAAAATTAGGTGCTCACAGACACCAGATGGAAAATTAAAAAAAATTATATTGAGATTTGATTAAATTTAAATTCATTATAAAAAAAATATAATTAACTATTTAATTATTAATAATTTCTAGATAATTTATTGTTAGATAGTTTCTAACTAATTGAATTTTCATAAAATTCAATAGTAATTCATAACTACTTGTTCCGTTCACTTTTAGTTGTGAAAAAAATTTCTAATTTGATTTTTACTTTTGCTTGTCATTTTGACAAATCAACATAAGTCAATTTTTTTTAGTGATACCCTTAATTTATTATTATTGAGTTAATGATTTTGAAAAATATAGTGAGTGAACCCTATCAATTAATAAAAATAAAATGACAAACTTATTATATTAATAATTATTTTTTTAATAAATGTGCTAAGATAAAATTTGATAACTAAAATTGAATGGAGGGAGTAAATGAGATTATCACAGAATTTTTACTTTTTAACTATAAAATTTTGTTAAGATCACAATTTTTTTTAAAATTTTCACTTTTTAAATTAAATATTAAATTAATATAAGAAAAATAAAATAAAACAAAGGTATATGTTTACGACAACCCATGTTGGTAGGTCCACAAACTTTCCTACCTAAAAAAAAAAAGGTCCAAAACTTACTTGAACTTTTGTACAATTTTATAAATATTTAATTTCAGATTTCCTAAAAATAGGAAAAACCATGAATATCTATATTTCTCCCTCCTCTGTCTCTTTTACTTCTTCTGTTAAACAAAATATTAATTAAAACAATAATTGGACTAAATTATTGCTTAATTTCTATTTTAATACTACTATTTTTGCTTTTACTATATCTATCTATCTCAATATATATTTATGTTTTGTTATCAAACACTCCCACCCTTTTATATTAGTTACACCAAAATGAAAGTCCTATTGTAAGGATACTTGAGGTAAAAATAATTAAAATTTGTTAATTATAATTTATAGCTACATATTATAAGGTAAAGAGAGGTCAGTGACACTAGGAGAAGGAGGAGAGAAAAGAGAAGAGAGAGGAGAGAGACGAATTGTATTTGTATATCTACTAGATAATTATAGATATGTAATCTATATCTATATCTATACTATATTAAAGGCGTGAAAACTCTTAGAAATGTTATTTGAATTTTTTGCCCTTCATTAAAAGTTTCTCCTTTACAACTTGTTTGGATGGTGATTTTTGGTGGTATGGTATGGTATGGTTAGTAAGAGAACCACGTTTGTTTTGATTGTTTAATTAATTATGTGGTATGATATGATTTTGTTTTATGGTTTCGTAACCATGAAAATCCTCACTTTTTGAAAAACCACCAATTTGGTGGTATCCCATCGTTCTCTTATTTTTTCCCAATTATACCCTTATTTAAATTTAAATAACTTTAATTTATCCTTTATTATTTATTAAATTTCACTCTAATATATGTACTACTTTTGTATTACTTATTTTCCTCCGTATCAACTTTTGAAACTTCTTTTCCGACTTTCGTCTTTTCTTTCACGTTTTAGTCTATTTTTTAGGTTCGTTTTTTTAAGTTTTTACTTTTATTTTATTTTATTGTGTTATTTGTTTGGATTGGAAATATATTAGCTTGTATGTTTCCCTGCTTGATTCTATGTATTAATTTTTTTAAAGAGTTTTCTTTAAAAAATATTGATATTTAATATTTATAATAATTAAGGATATTTTTATAAATTTTCAAGTTACGATACAGTACCATACAATCAAATCAAACAACAAATTATCATTAAACAGTAGCAACCCATACAATCTATCCAAATATTGTACAATGCAATATTGTATAATACCATACCATATCATACGACACCATACATTATGAAATCATGGCAAACCACCATCCAAACAAGTTGTTAGACAAAATTGTTTTTTCATTATTTTTCTTAATTTATTATTTTGTCTTTTATTTATTTAGTTTCAAAATTCACTTTTGATTAGGATTTCTTTATATTTAGAATTCACTTTTAATTTAGGACTATTCTATATAAACAGTGAACACAAAAATTTACTGTCAAATATTTTTGTAATAAAAGTATGTAATAAAATAAATTTAAAAAGATAAAATTATGTTGAAAACATTAAACAACATCTTTTATATTTATTAATCTTTTGTTGCATTAAATTTTAGTCAATTAATTATTTAACTTCTAACTATTCAACTTTAAATTATTAGTTTATGTATTCAAAAGCTATTAACATATTTATATTATATAACAAATTGAATTGATTTTCTTATTTTTGTTGTATCACAATATACTAAGTTGTTGCATTAACCTAATAATATTTATTTAATTTTATTTACATGAATGTTGTATTTATTTAATGACAAGTATAATTTATAGATAATTTTTAAATTGATATATCTCATACGTGCAAAACACGTACACTAAACTAGTTAATATATATGTATGTATCAACAATTATATTTGTATATGTGCTGAATAATAGTATATGTGAATTGATATGTATATGTATCAATAAATACAATGGTAATACCGAATATAATTTGTAACCCAATAAAGTTTGTATCAATGAATAAATTAAATTAATAAATACAATTTGTATCCTGATTCCTGATACAATTTATAACCGAATACATTTTTTTTTTATCAATGAATACAATTTATATTCAAATACATGTATTTATATTTTGTAATACTGAAGAGGGCATATATAATTAATATTTATTATTTGTATAAATGACTGCTAACATTTGTATTTGTATAATTAATTATTATAATTTTTATTTGTATTAAGAGAGAGGATACAGGAGAGAAAGAGGAGAGAGGGGGTAGGGAGAAGAGAGCGGCGAGGGAGAGATGACAGAGAGAGGAGAATTATGAGTGAGAGAGGAAGAGAAGAGAGAAAAAATAACAATAAAATCTTAACTATAACCATAAACTATAATTATTTTAAACTATAGTGGTGTATTGTCAATACATGCCATATGTTTGTCTAGTTAAGTAATTCTCCCAATTATTATTTACCAAAATGGATCCAACTTTTTTTATTTCACGCATGACATCAACATTACTACTTTGTGATACTCCGTCGATATATTGATACCATTATGATATCATATAGGACTAAGTTAAATCCCCTATGATATTTTATTAGTATATTGATATCGTACCAGTATCATATAGAGTGAATCTTTAAGAAATAATTAAAAGAACATTATCAAAATCATAAATTAACTTATTAAAGTCACAATCTTATTTATTAAACTCTAAACTATGATGTTATCTAATATACTCTAGTGACACCAAACAGTAATTGAACAGTTTTTTTCACTAAAGCAGTGCATGTTCCTCCTTGATATCCTCATAACATATGTAGATTCTAATAGTATCAAAGAGTAAATGAATATTATTTTCACTGAATCGGAATCTTTTCCTTTTTGACCATCACAATATATATACACTTTTACGACATTAAACACGCAAGAATAATTAAACACAAGATTATAAAAGTAAAGGAGTAGTTTCTTGTAAATAGTTTTTTCTTAAATTATTAATGTTATTTTTCTTGTATTTTTCTTTACACGTTCGTAAAAATTTTCAAATAAGAAGAGTTTCATTAATTAATTTTTAAAATTTTATAAATATCTTTAACCTTTCAAAAAGAAATTAATTATAAAGATAATTTGAAAAAAAAAATAATTATTATTTTATAATTTAATAAGTAATTTATAATAATTATTTTATGGTAAAATGTATAACTAATATGAAACGGAAAAATAATACTACTTAAATAGTACTTGGTTTTCCAATGGGCATGTAACGAAATCATGCTATTTCATTTTTTATTTTTGAACACAAATAAAATATAATAATGCTCTCCGATCTAGTTTTATTAAATTTATTTATTTTATTTGCAGTTTATAGCACCTTTTAAAAAAAAATTAGGATTTTTGTTAAAAATTTTATAATCTTAAATTAAGTTAATGTTTGATTATAGATTGTATTCATAATAAATGAATGTTTAGCTAATAATTTAAAAATTCAAATTTCAACTTTAAAATTTGTGGCGAAATAAAGGTTAAAAGTATGTGTGTATATATATATATGTAGTGTATTATTTTTTTAAATTTTGTAATTTTAAACATGTAATGTGAATATTGAAAGATAAAAAGGTAAAAAATATTTTAAAATTATATGAAAATAACAAAAATGTCATTCATTTATAGTTTGATCCAAAAATGTCCTTATCATCAATACTTAAGTTGAAAAATGCATTTATTGTTATTTAATGGATCAAAAAAACTTTTTTTTCCAAATAAATTTATTATTTATTTTATTTTTGAACACATTATTTTTTAATAATATTTTTTAATTAACAAATATTTATTCTACTTCAATTCAAATTTTTATTATAATTACTATTTTTATCGTTATCTAGATAAAAATTAATGTTGGGTTTACGATGATTTTATATTCATGACATATATTAAGAAAAAAAATATTTTCTTATATTTTTATTAATTAATGTGATTTAAAAAAAAATAAAACAAGAAAAATATTCTTTAAAAATAATATTTTTATTAAACACAATATGTTTAAAAAGAAAAAAAATATTTATTTATTTAAAGAATGACATTTTTGATCCATTTGGTAACAATTAGGGCATTTTTGAACTAAAATATTAATGACAAAGACATTTTTTGACCAAAATAAAAATCAAAGATATTTTTAATCCTTTCATATAGTTTAAGGGCTTTGAAAAATTAGAAAAACAAAAGCATTTCTCCTAAAACTGACTAAATTAAAGAAAAGAAGATTTAGCATATCGACAATCCCTCATATTTGTTGATAAATTTCATTTATACACTAAAGTTATGATTTATTCTACTTTTTCTGTCCATTTTTACTTGATTCTTATTGATTTGACACAAGAATTAAGAATTATTAAATAATAGGGATAATTTTACCAAATCACTCTTTGAATATAATTAATACAATGTATTGAAACAATGTAATAAGAAAATTATTATAATTAATGACAAAAATAAATTAGAAACTAAGTACAAAATTATCTCTTAATTTTATAAACTGGACAAATATTGTTAACATACTAAAATAGTATAAAGATCAAATAAAAATAAATGAAAAAAGTAATAAAAAAACCTAGATACATAATAAACTATTCTTATTAGACATTTTCGAATCAAGTTAACCACATGAAACATACTTTTTTTCCCTTAATTATACACAAGCAAAACATACTTGAATTTTTATAATTTATTGATATCAACATATATAATAATTAAAACAAATGACAAACATACTTAAAATAAAATACGCGATTTTTCTTTTCAAAATATAAAGTAAAAGTGTATTAATTTTTTTTTATAATTATTTAACTTTAAATTATTACTACTATGTTTTAAACAAATATATGATAAATTTTAAAAATTATGAATAAAATTTACTGACAATTTTTCCTAATTACTCACATTACGACAAATGAAATTTGACTTTGCCAGGCTTTAACCCCAGAAAATTTTACTTCCCAACGAAATATAAATTATCCAGCAGCCCGGGTTACTCGGGAACTTGTTTCACACATTTTTTCTTTTCTGCACTGCTAAAAGTCACCACCTTCCCTTATTTTACTGATTCCCGTTGTCTCATTTTAATTGTCATTATAATTTTTAAAAATTTATTTATTTTAAATTATTTATTATTAATTTTTTTTATAATAATTGAAAAATGTATAACAATTAAAATAAAATAAAAACAAAATAATGAATTATCTTTTAAGTCATCCAAACACGACAAATAAAATTTTATACTCCATCTATTTATTATTAGATGTCAAATTTTAAATTTGTATATCTATTGAGAAAATAATAATTAGAATAGTCAGATTATCATTTTACCTTTATTAATTGATAAAAATATTTATTAAAGTCGTAATTCAAATTCTAATATATTTAATACTATCAATGCAATGACATGTAAAAGTGTTTTTAATTTAATAATATTTTTATTTTTTTAAGAAATATTATCTAGGTAATCTACGGATGAATCGATTATTCAATATTTTCAAAATTTTTTACATTTTTCAAAAGTGTTAACTTTGTAAGTAGGGATAACTATTTTCATTTTCAACTCCCCGATTAAATTTTTAACTTATTTTATTTTTAATTGAATTTCATATGAAAAATAAAAAATCATAATTTTTATTTAATTTTTTGCTAATTAACGTCTCAACAACTAATTAACTATTTTTAGTTGACATTTCAAAAATTATTTGTTAATCGTTAATTAAAAATTTCTAATTAACATTTTAACAACTAATAATTATCGGACATGTCTAGTTTAAATTTTAGAGAAAAAATAAAATTAACATCAATGTTTAATATAAAAAGTTTATATCTTTTATTTTTATTAATTATAAATATTTAATTTTCTTCGAATTCATATTTGATTTTTTAAGCCCGCTACCCACCCCGCCCCATATTAAGTTTAAAAACAATTATTTCAACCCGCCCTGCATTCATCCTACTTCACATAACTTTAAACTTATCCTACTCAGCATAGCTCTAAACCTATCCCATACTCCCTTCGCCCCATCCTATTGTCATTTCTATGTGTAAGTAAATTGAGGATAAAATAAATAAAAAATATTTTATTTTGATTTCTCCAAATAACTAGTAAAAAGAATTTTTTTATTTTTTTAACATCTAATAGTAAATGAAGAAATTATTATCTATTTGTAATATATTGGACAAGTAAAGAAGAACGGAGCAGAGTAGTACATTCTCTTTGTTTTAAAAATTTTAAAAATTTCAAGTGCATCCCTCTAATTTTACGCCGGACGTGGCAGACGAAACCGCCCTTTCCCTCCTATTATATACATCCACATTTCCTCTCTTATTTTTTTGTCTTTAACCAAAATATTTCTACTACTACTGCAAATCTACTTCTACTTTAATTTTTGCATGCTTTTGGATCTGTTTCCCAAACCCCCTTAGTCAAACAAGAAACAAAATGTGTTTACACACACATTAATCCAAAATAATTCATCTTTTATATTGATAAGATTCAATAAATATGGCTCCAGAAAATAATAACTGGTTATCTTTTTCTTTATCTTCAATGGAAATGCTAAACTCTTCTCATGAATCTTCTTCTATGCTTCAATCTAATGCCCCTTCTGCTGTTCCTCATGAATCTCATCAATACTTTTTTGCTGATAACTTCTTCCCTCATGGTAAGCATACAATTTAACCTTTTCTTTTTCAGTCTTGATCATTTTTGGAGTCCAAAAAATACAATTTTTTTTCTCATTCAAGCTCAAATGAAGGATGAATCAATGTTTTTGAAACGTTTTATAATTTTTTTTTCTTTTTTTGAATAATGAAGTATTTCTCCGGAATTTCTGTTTTAGTTGATGAGGAGGAAGTGATGGAAAAAGTAAGAAAAAGACAAAGAAAATGCAACCATGTGGTCTTATATTACGGTTACTGCTATTTTAGTCTAAAATCTTTCATCACTTTATTACCAGAAAATTCTTTTCCAAAAATAAAAAAATACTCAAAAAATTTAAAAAAAACCCATTTTTGCTTTAGCTATGATTGAGAAAAAAAAATAATCTTAGTTGTTAAATAACTTTTTTTTTTAAAAATTTGTTGCAGGATGGAACGTCCCTAAAACACATGAACTAATGTATCATCAAGGTTTATGTGTAGATTCACAAATACTCCACCACCACAACCACCCGCCGCCGAAGCTTGAAGATTTCTTCGGCGGCGAAACTGAGACTCAGGACTCGTCATCGTTAACTCATATCTACGACCACCACCACCACGGCGGCGGTGGTGGTGCCACCGCCGCCGCAGGGGACGGTGGGTACTTTAACGACGGCCGTCAAGATCTTAATAACAACTATCAAGTTGCGGTTGGTGGTTTTCCAACTTTGCCGGCGAACTCGGGATCGGAAGTCGATGACTCGCCGGTAATGGGGAGTGAGTTTGCTACTGAATCGAGTTATCCTCCTATTATTACTTTGGGTGTTGCTACAAATTCGGAAAAAGCAATAGTTACTGCGGTTAATTCTGAGAGTTGTAAGAAAATTACTGATACTTTTGGTCAAAGAACTTCTATTTACAGAGGAGTAACAAGGTAAATCCTTCCCATTGCATTAGAAAATCATTAATTTTTAATATAATATAAAGTTTAATAGCGTTAATTAATTAGAAAAAAAAAGTTTTCAATTTTATTCTTTTTTTCTGTAGGCATAGATGGACAGGAAGATATGAAGCGCATCTATGGGATAACAGTTGTAAAAGAGAGGGCCAAGCTAGAAAAGGGCGTCAAGGTAAATTTAATTTAAATTTATTTGTTTAAGTTTATATAAAATTAAAGAGAGACGTGATATAATACATTTCATTGTGCTTATTTGTGTACGGTTAAAGTTGAACGACATAAATATCAGATAAAATCAAGTTTAAAACCAAAAGTATATGGTTATATTATGCCATTTTTTTTCTTTCTTTGGGAAACAGGCTTTTATGATGATTGATTGATTGATTGCTGGTATCTAAATGTACAACTTGTACTCATTTTTTTTAATCTTTTCATTTTTACAACTGATTTGACCAGCTAGGCCGCCAATTTGTTCCTTTTTTTCAGAGTACGTATGGGTTTTTATTGTATTGTGCTATTTATTTTTCTGACCAAATTCTGGAAAATACTTATCTTGTCAAATCTGAAAACGATGGTTGTAAATATTTTGTCCATTAGTTATTCATTTTCTTCAACGTATATTTATCTGGTAGCACATTTTACTCAGCTAGTCTAATGTCTAGCTTTCTTCAAATATGTTCAAGTCTTGGGAACAGATTACTCGATATCTGTGATGATAGGAGGTAGCAGATTTTCCGTGGAATCAACTCATGTTGAAATAGTTGTCTAGTATTCTCTCAAATAAGACGAGTAACTTATTATTTATAAGGTTGATGTGTATATAAATTAAACGCTCGACATAGCACTAGAGAGTCATTTGGTTATTTGTTCGAGTTAAGACACGTAAAATTTGTTATTTTTATATTAGTTGTCTCATCTAACTTATACATGTATTACTTATGAGGGATTCAATGCTACTAGTGATTGTATCAGGGTAAGCGGAGAGGTGCCAACCCTTTGTTGGATCTTGTGTGAATGCGGGATGCATTATGCACTGAGCCGTCTTTTTAATAAGTTACAAATTGTTTAAGTTCATAATTTCACACGAGTCATAATCAATTAAAAACATAGTGGGAACAACTAGTTTATCTTTTTCTTGGTATAGGCAAGACATGTCACTATCTTTACAAAATCATATGGTAGAAATTCAAATGTTTAAAGTTTTCTTCTCTATATACGCATGCACCTTGCTTTTTCTTTTTTATTTCTGTCTTTTACACTTTTTATGCACAATTTTGACTATGTTGCAGTCCATTTCTAATATGATTATCTCACTTTTTTTTTCCTTTTTATCGACGTGGTTGCTTTTCTGCTTAACTCAAAATTCTGGATCCGCTCTGCAGTCTACTTAGGTAAATTGCCTCGGTATTTATTGCTAATTTTTTCCGTTGTTTGCTTCGACACATCAATATAATTTGGATTTTTAAAAAAATGAAATAGGTGGATATGACAAGGAGGACAAAGCAGCAAGATCTTATGACTTAGCAGCTCTAAAGTATTGGGGTACAACAGCCACAACCAATTTCCCTGTAATATACTATTCACTTTTATCAATTTTCGTTGAAGTTTTTATGGTGGTATTAGTTGTGTGAAAACTTACGTAATTATGGGAAGGACGTTTGAGTTTTGAATCTTACCTGACTGATATATTTGCCAGGCTTCTGACTATACCAAAGAAATAGAGGAAATGAAGCACATGACGAAGCAAGAATTTATTGCGTCCCTAAGAAGGTGCACAAGCTTTACCCTTTATCACATTATCGTTGTGTGCTTCTCTATGGTATCGATATTAATAATCTACTTTTTTTATGCATATATATCAGGAAAAGTAGTGGTTTCTCTAGAGGAGCTTCTATGTATCGTGGTGTCACAAGGTTTGAATTTTATCGAATCTATTAAAATTGTACTACTGCTCATTTATCGCGTAATATCTAATCTCATCCTAGATGTAGTGAGCGAGATTGATGTTCATCCTATTTCATGCGCTGCGTTGATTGACTGGTGATGAACTTTTGCAGGCATCATCAACAAGGCCGTTGGCAAGCAAGAATCGGTCGTGTTGCAGGGAACAAGGATCTCTACTTGGGAACATTTGGTAAGTATAATAATTTCTTCTGATTCATTTCTTGGATTTTTGATCATAAACAGGAATTAACTATGAAGTTCGTTGCTAATATGTCGCTAAATAGCCTATAGAACTTTCTGATAATCCGTCTTTAAATAGGATTATTGACAGATTTTTGTTATTAAGCGACCGCGATTTTTCCAACTTATTGCAGCTACAGAGGAGGAAGCAGCAGAAGCATATGACATTGCAGCGATTAAATTCAGGGGATTGAATGCAGTGACGAATTTCGAGATGAATCGATATGACGTCGAGGCAATCATGAAAAGTTCACTCCCGATAGGCGGAGCAGCTAAGCGCTTGAAGATCTCCCTCGATTCCGAGCAGAAACCATCGTTGAACGATACCTACCAGCAGACTCGGCACAACAATGTCAACAACAACAACAACAACATCAATTTCGGGGGGATTTCCCCTGTTTCAGCCATCCCCTGTGGACTGCCATTCGACGCGAACCAACCTTACTACCACCACAGCTTCTTCCCACATCTCCAGTACTCGAGCAACGACGGTGGTGCTTCCGATCATACAGCCGGTACAATGCCATTGCTTCCATCACCCGCCGAGATCTTCATCTGGCCTCATCAGTCCTATTAGATTAGCGTACGTTCCAAAATTCGTCTTAGGCTAATTAAAATATTAACCACTTTTGCGGTTAGCTGACCCTTATTACTGACTTTGCAAAAGAGTGTTAGCACTGGCTATTAAATTAACAAAACATGTAGAAGGTGAAAATATTGTAAAGTATCTTTTCTTCAACAGTTGCAGTAGTAGTTGCATGTTGATTAGGTACTTGGGCTGGGTTAGGGGGTGGTTATTACTGCAAACTCTTGTGGGAAAATTTTGTTTTTCTTGCTTCCTTCATATTATAGAGTTGCTACTAGTATAACATATTATTTTGTTGATTTTTTGTTGTGGCATTGGATTGACAACAAAGAATGATATATGCCAGCCTTCACATTTTCAAATTAGGATATAAGTTATAGAACACAACAAACTAAATTCATCTATTTACTTTTCTATTTACTTGATAATTACATTATGTAGCTATAGTTTAAATTAAAGGTGTATCAATGTTGTAACACTAGTAATGATTCCGTGTTCTGTTCTGTCCAATGCATTGGGCTCATCTCACGGAGGGAAAAGAAAAGATGTAGTTGTCTTGCTCAGAAAACACACACAATATAATAAGAGGTAACCCTTCCCTAAATTGAAAGTTAATAAACTCATATTCAAATGCATAAGAATACATCAGTATTTATATACAAGAGAAATGTTACAAATTAATGTGCATAATATTCTATAACTAATGCTATACAATGTTCTACCATAAATATAACATCTAGAATATTTCTTGCATATATTCTACAATTAATGTTACATAGTATTTTACATTAAATATTGATCCTACAGGATATTCAATAATTTTTTCACTATTTTAACTCCCTCCTTAAATTGATGCCGGTGGATAAAAAGTATCAATTTTCCTACTAGAAATTGATGGTATTGTTGTGCCATTGACTTGGTAAACACATAAGCTATCTGAAGATCACTAGATACATGTGGAAGGGTAATAACTCTTTCATCGATAACTTTTCTAATAGAATGACATTTCACTTCAATATATTTAATTCTTTCATGATAAATCAAATTTGTAGCAATATGAATGATGCTTGTGTTATCAATATGAAGAGGTGCCATACTAGATTGAGGAAATCCAATTTCTATCAATAAACCACAAAGTCAAATAATCTTCGAGCAAGCTGTAGACATTACTTGATATTTAGGCTCTGTTTAAGATTTTGAAATGTGATCTTGCTTCTTGCTCTTTCAAGATATCAAGCAATCTCCTAGAACATGCACCAACCTGTGATAAAGCGGTGATGATGCAATACAAAACGAGGAATCAAAAGACGAAAAAATAAAGATAAAAGAAAAGATGCAAGAGAAGGAACAATTGACAACTAAAGAATATATTAAATCCTAAAACCTCCTATTACAATTCCTAAACAAGCACCTAATTAGGATAGATAGATTGACACAAAAAAAGGAAATCAAAAGCAACCTAAAGGTATATCAAACCTAAAGACTTGAATTGATTAATCCAAGTCAAGCACCAAATCTCTTACGAAGACCTCAAGAAAATTGAATTTCCAAGCAACCTCCGTTTCTAAAAAAAGTTCAATAGAAGCTTCACCAAACTCTCAAGTCTCTCAAAGGAGATCCAATTCATCATTCATAAAAAATTACTTAATGAAATAAAAGACTATCTATTTATAGTCCTAGGCTAAGCTATTACAAAAAGGTCCAAAAGTGGCCGAAATTGTCCAAAAATGATCAAAGTATCTTTCGTTGAATTCAATCGGTAGTCCGTCGATTAAGCACCCCGTCACCACTGACCACGTCTCGAAAGCCTGAATACTCTGTAATATTTGACGGTCTCACAACGTCGTCACCAAATTCATTCAGTGCATTGCCGACCTTCCCTCTCGTCACTAATTGAATCTCGCTTTGAGACCCCAATTTCTGTCAAATTTTACAGACTAACTGATCATCGCCGAAATATTTGACAGATCGCCGAACTAGAAACCCATCGCTGAAATTGACAGTGTATCCCCCTGTTTTGTCTTTATCTCTCCAAGCTATCTTTCAACCATAAAATCCTTTTTTTGACTTCAAAACATGCCTATGGGCTTCTAGTTGCATGATCAGTCCTTGCAATCCTAGAATCTCCCTAAATTGGATATGAGTGAATGGCCTTGAGATAATCTGAATTGCATTATTTTCTCCTTCTTGAAAAGAATTTGTCCTCGAATCCAAGCCCTACAAAATCAAAGGGAAGACAAGACACAACAATATGCTCATTACATGAGGGTTAACATTAGTAACAATAATTTTATTACCATGCAAAGGTTGTACAAACTTAACATATAGCCAAGTATCATATTGTACAAGCACTGGTTTGTAATCCCACAAGGTAAAAGACACTTGGCCCCTTAAGAGATTTTGATAAAAGGGTAAAGCATAAGAACCAACATTGGCTCTACATTTAGACAAACACAATTCCCTTTCTAATTCAAGCAAGATAAACAATCCCTCATTGCACTTCCTCTCGAAAGAACACATTTTTACATTGAAAATTTCCCCTTTACACAATTTTGGTCCATTAAATAGATCATAAATACTCAAAAAAGACTTTTTGTCATAGGGAAGAAGGCCAACAATCTTAACCAAATTTTGCTTGTCATCTTGACCAAACATCAAATAGTATATATCACAATCACCTGTTTCCAAATATTCACCAGAGTCAAATGGAAAGATTGACCATAAGCAAGGATCAAGGCTATATATACTTTCCCCAAGGGTATCATTATCATCATAGATCATACTCACAACACAAGTACATGCATCATCAAAAGCAAATAGAGGAAAAAGAAAGGTGTCATGCAAATCAACTTCATCTAAGGTACCATTCGAGACATATCCACTATCAATTTCAAGATCATTGTTATGAGTATTCTCAAGAATTGGAACACACAAAGAAGAAAAGACATACCCACTATCAATTTCAAGATCATTGATTTGAGATTTCTTCTAAAACAAGTGGACTTCTAACCTTTTGTTAAGTATGACTGAACCTTGTATTCTCCCATGTGATTGGATCGGGTGATCATGACATAAATTAGGATAGAATTACATTATTTTCGGCTTTGATCATGGGATTCCAGATTGGGTAATTATAAATATGGTGAATCCTTGACTTGTGAAATAATTGTGGATTATATGATATTGCTATTGAAATTATATGGACATTGAGGCTGTATTATTATTTGGATTGTGATGATACAAAGATTATGTTAATATCGAGATTGTATTGTGAAATAATTGTGAAATTGTGAAGACTTGTAAAATTGTGAATTGTCTAATATTGATTATTGAATAAATATTTCATGTGGACATCTTATATATTCTTACACTAATGAAAGTGATTATTGTGTTATGATGATATGTGCTTATCTGATGTTCCATTGATGATGAAAAACTTAAGGGAAATAGTTTCAGCTAGAAAAAAGAAAAAAAAAGCGAAAGAGAAATGATTTCAAATAGAAAAAGAAAAAAAATAAAAAGTCGAAGGAAAATGGTTCCAGCTAGATATAAAAGTAAATGTTGAAGAAAAATGGTTCTGATTAGATATGAAAGTAAATGCCGAAGGAAAATGATTCCAGTGGATACATGGTCTATGTGTGACCCCCATGAGTTCCGTTTTGATACAATCTTTGGATATATGTATATCGTGATTACTTGACATTGCATGACTTGTTTACATTTCATAGTATTCACTCCATCTCACATCATTCTTTCTCTGATATATATTTTATGTATTGCGTGTGAAGTTGTGAATAAACTGGAACTATTTATGTTATTGAAGATCTATTATACTATTTGACTTTGAGTATCAGATGGATATTTTGGGACACTATTCTCTGAAATGTGTATATACGTTCATTTATATTGTGTTATGTTGGAACTTTTCTTAGTGCAGATGCGTGGTTCAATGGTATGTGGTTGGATGGATTTGAATACTTGTGTTCTTCATTCCTTTACATTAGGTTAGTTTCCATTTACTGCGTACCATGTTGTTTGATTTTTACCCCTTGTTATATTTTTGTAGGTTGTGATCCCGATCCCTCTTGCTAGACTTTCTTGTTTAGGATCGAGCTTCCGGATCACTTGAGAGGTACATAAATACTTGTCTCTTCGGTAGACTCTGAGGATTCCTTACTATTTTATGTTCTGTTTGAGGACTAGACATTGAGACTTATATTATCTTTTGAGTATTGTTATACAGAAGCTTGTATATGTGACATAAATTCTGAGATAGTTATAATTTGATTTCCTTGTGTTTATCTATTATATTAGACTGTTTTATCTTCAATTTTTGTTATTGTTTTGGTATGTTCAAGTTTGGAGCTCACTTGCCTTGATGAGTTACATGAGTGCCATCACACCTATTTTTGAATTGTGACATATGGGGAGCTTGACATTCTTATGAGTAGATGAGATAACTTTAGCCTTGGAGGTTCAATCTCTTGCCCAATAGATGGTACGAATTGATATTTAACCTCCTCATCATGTGTTTGCCTTTGCGGAGGCTAGATCATCCTTTCTTGACCAAATTATGCTCACCAGTTTGTTGATGTCAAATTATGTTTGATTCGGGATAAGGTGTTGAGAGGTGAAGCCAAGTCATCTACCCTTGATTCAGAGGACATTTTGAGAATTAATGGTCGTTTGTGCGTGCCTAAGGTTGGTGACTAGGTGCGTTCAATTTTAGAGGAGGCACATTATGCAAGTATTCCATTCATTCAAAGCTTGTTAAGATGTTCCATGATTTGAAACAACATTACTAGTGGTATGGGATGAAGAGGAACATTGTTGATTTCGTAGTTAAGTGTTTGAATTGGCAATAGGTCAAGTATGAGCACCGAAAACCTGAGGGTCAAGTATGAGCACAAAAAACCTGAGGGTTCGATTTCCCTTACCATTGGGAAAGTATGATTCTGTTTGGGTGATAGTGGAACGTTTGACCAAATCTGCTCATTTTCTATTAGAGAAGACTAGCTACAATGTGGAGCAGTTAGCTAGGATCTACATTCATGAGATTGTTAGGTTGCATGGGATGCCTGTTTCTATAGTGTCAGACATAGGATCTTTATTTACTTCTTATTTCTAGAAGGCTCTACAACATGGATTGGGTACCCAATTAGATTTAATTTCAACCTTTCATCCTCAAATTGATGAGCAGTTCGAGCATACTATTCAAGTGTTGGAGGATATGCTTCGGGCATGCGTGATAGATTGTGGGGCCTGATGGGATCAACACAAACCTTTGGTGGAGTTTATATATAATAATAATTATCACTTTATTCATATGGCACCGTTTGAGGCATTGTATGGTTGTATGTGTTGATCACCTATTGGATGGTTTGATTTGGGTTCAGTTGATTCCTTGGGTGTAGATTTACTCAAAGATGCCATGGAACGGGTACAATTGATATAGGGAAGGTTGTTGACAATTTAGAGTTGCTAGAATAGTTATGCTGAAAGAAGAACTTGACCTTTGGAATTTGTGATAGAAGACAGTGCGTGGCTGAAGATATCACCCATGAAGGGTGTAATGAGATTTGAAAGAAGGGCAAGCTTAATCCTAGGTTTATCGACCCATTTGAGATTTTGAGAAGACTAGGTGAGGTCGCTCATGAGTTTACTTTGCCAAGAGATTATCTGCAGTTCATCTGGTATTTCAGGTCTCCATGCTCCACCAATACATTCCAGATGAGTCTCGTGTGACTCCCTATGATTCACTAGAGTTGGGTTCAAACAACTTTTCGTGTGAGGAGGAGCCGGTGGTCATATTGGATATACAAGTCATAAGGTTGAGTACAAAGGACATTCCTTCAGTGAAGGTTCAGTGGCAGCACGGGTCCATAAAGAAGGTGACATGGGAGTTGGAGTCAGACCTGCGATCCAAATATCCTTGTCTTTTTGTGGCTCCAGGTACTTTCTTTTCTCTCATGTTAGAAGACGAACATTATTTTTAATGGTGAATTTAATGACTTTAATGGCCATTTTTGTGAAATTCCATAAAAATTATTGTTTTCCCCCTTTTTTTAGTTGCCCCAAATCTTATTTGAGCTAATTGTGTGGTTGGTAGTGATATATTATGGATACAAGAGGTATAATGTTAGTTTGTGTATTTTGAAAGCTTAAGTTGTTCAAAAAGTGAGTTTTTGTACCATTCAAAGTTTCGGACCTCAAAATGAAATTTTGTCAATTTCAGTAGTTCCAACACATGAAAATTGATCTAGGAAAAGTGACAAAATCAGATTCGGAGTTTGAATGTGGAAGTGAGGTCGCATGTTGGAAAAGTTGATTAAAAATGGACTAAGTTTGAATTTGATTAACAATTGAAAATCGAATGCTCAGTTTGGAGTTTTGATGATTCTCTTGGATTTGGGATATGATTTTAGGCCTACGAGAGGCATTACCATATTTTTTGGGGTCCCGAGGGCATTTTGGTCATTTGAGATCCTAAGCTAGTTTCGTTGCAATTTATGAATCACCGGATTAAGAAGACCTCAGATTCGATTTTGGCGATAATTCCATTGGTTCTGAAATGTATTTTTTGATGAATTTACACTATTGATTCATATTTATACGGTTCTGATGAGTTCCGACTTCCGAGGGTTAAAAACATGTTTTGAAGGGTGTTGGTGCAAGTTGATCACAATCAACGTGGTCAATACGGGTCAAACTTAGTCAATGACCTTTTTATTTTTATTTTTATTGTAGAAAATATCTCCTTTTTTCTCAATTTTTTACTATTACCCTTGTTGTAGCTATTTGAAATTGTTATTCTACTTTATTTTTCGCTTATTCTGATTTAAATTGTTGACTTAAACTTGTCTTGATGAGTTAATGCAAGTACCATCATATCCAAGTCCAGATCGTGACAAGCCTGCTACTACAAAACTTAAACAACGTTAAATAAGAAGCAAATAAAGGAGGATATAATAAGGGAAAAATAGACCAAAAGCATTCTTTCATGATCAACCATTAGAACCTTGTACAAGTTTCAAGTTATTTCTTTTAGTAATAATACTTTTAACATCATTATTTTATTATATCACCCCGTAGACAATCAACTTGAGTCAGTTATAGTTTCGACAGAGATTTAGAAGTTTGATTATCTAAGTTTTAGATAATATAATTTCAGAGTAATTTATATTATGTTAACTTGATCACAATTAATTTAGACGTTTTTTTTTTGGTAAATTTATATCATTAGATTGTGTGCCTAACGATTTTTTATTAATAATTGTCACGACCCAAAATAGTTCGTGAGTGACACCCACACCTAACCTCCTAAGTGGGCGAACCAACGATACAAATCCCAACCTATATTAGCAATTCAACTTATGAAATATGACATTAATGCAGAAGTTCAAACTTATAACAATAACAAAATCCACCAAGTCCATTACATAACATTCCCCAAAACCTGAAAGTCATCACATCAAGGACATCTAATCCCAAATACTAAGTCTAAGAGTAGCAACACCAACATAAATAAATAAAATAGTTTATGTCCGAAAACTAAGGACATCATGCCATACTGATAGAATCCAACACGAGCTAGAAGGTTA